>CAJUYG010003090.1:29326-40908 GCA_910591675.1 Galerucella calmariensis
TCCGCCGTATTTTCAAGAATGATCTAGAACACGTAACATCTAGAAAAACCCGGCGCATCCACCAAAACTTCGAGTTCGAGATGTTACTAGAAAAACATACGTGAGAATATAAATAGGCGACGAGCATCGCAGCGGAGTCAGTTAGTCAGTTAGTGTCGATACTGAAAGAAAGCAATCGCGCCTCGATAAAGTGTTTATTAAGTGACTCTCATATAAATTAGTTAGTGTGTATAGTTAGTGTATTATATAAATTATTAAATAAGGACTGTATTTTAATATAAATCTGTAAATATAAATTAATTGTAAATATAAATTAGAATAAACGTTACAATACGTATAGTGAACGATCTAGTTAGATTCCACTGTTTTGATTTTATAATTAAATAAATTTAATTCTATAATTATTTGTTTTGGCAAATGTTTTACATGTTCATTATTTAAATGCGTAATTATTATATCACGTACGAGTTTGTATATTTGGCTGCTTTATCGCAAACTGTAATAGCATGGAAACATGATCAATAAAGTGGGATTTCGAATGTGGTGATTTATGCATTCAGACATTCTAATACTGTGCCAAAAACTATTTGAATGTTCAAAAGAAAAAGAAATTATATCCGAAAGGATGTAAGACGGTTAATTGAAATATTAGAGTGGATTGAGATTTTAACTTCCAAAAAATATCCAGTATGACGAGTGTTTCAGAACGCATGCCAAATTATTAATTGAAATTCCTAATTGACTTTTTTGAGCGCATTAGTGGATAGGGAGAAGATCAGGACTATAAATTAGTCCAGTATACGAAGGTGTCAACATGGGCAACTGTTCCAGCAAGAGCAATTTTTTTTTAAATGCAGGTTATGGTAGGCACATTAAATTCCCAAAATGTCAGGTACCTGACCATAGTGGAAGGGTGGGAAAATGGCTCTGAAATTCCAGAAAATCCATTTTCCCGCGATATCTGCCGAGATTTGACCACTGGAGAATTTTTGTTCAGACGAAAAATAAAGAGCAGTTCCTTGCCCACAAAAATGATCCCTAGCATTTTTTCGAAAAATTAGATAGTTTTCGAGATAAATGGCCCGAACACCGACCCAAAATTGAGCTCCTGGCCGGCTTATAGAGAGCACGCTCTGAGGGCATGACGTCCCCAAGTAAGTTACTAATTTCTTAATAACTCGCGTGAAAATCAATATTTTTCAATGAATCAAAGTGCGGGTGAAAGAAGGGATCTGTGGCTACTAAGGCGTGTTTTTATCCACTCAATTCGTGCTCTTGGGTCATTGGAAAACCAGGCCAAAGTTCGTCTTTACTAGATTTTTTAATGCTTCCATGGATTTATTCATATTATTTTTTATTAAGATTTATTTGAGCCAATCCTATTGGATAATGGTTCTTTGGGGGGTAATTCCTTTATTCCGAAACAATGCTACCAATAATTCGCCCGTATTTTTTTGAATAATGTGTTTTCCAAGAGGCGATTTCTGTGGATTTCTGGAGTTTTCCCGAGCGCTCTGGTTTATCGGGAATTTCTCGATGATTAACTGTCAAACCCGCTTATATTTGATATTGGGAGAAAGGTTAGAATATCCTCTTGCCAATGGTATACTTTTTTTTTGGTCAGACCCCTGGGTTTTCAGGAAAATCGGGGAAATTTCCAGTTTTCTGAGGGAAGACAGCAGTTTTTTCGAGCAGTTTTTTCTCTTTACAGTAAAATTCTTCCCGGTCAAGCATCATACCCGATGAAAGGTCACATTCTGAACTTTCCTTTGATATGTGTATCAAGTATTTTATTTGATGCATTAAAAAGAAATTTGTCTCTAAATTTGTTGTAATGGATGCCTCATTTTATTCTCGCACGCCGCCACACCACCCATCTATAGTGTGGTCGACGGCGTCTGCTATAGTGCGTGTACACGTGGATGCTTTCTGCTGCATTGTTTGTCAACAACTGATAATTTCACATGTAAACACTATCTCTTCCGTGATTTTTCAAGAATATATTAGTAGTATTCCAGTGTAAAAAGTGAAATTCAAGTCATTACTAATTGTATTGTTATTATTAAATAATAAATTTTGAAATTTTTATTGATAAAAAACACAGGGAAATATTGAAAATTCTTGAGCTTATTTTTTTTGGAGCACACGGTGAGGTTTCATTTTTTTAATTAAGATCAATTGTTGTGGGTGAAATGACATCTAATGATTTGATAAATATTGTTCATTCCTGTAGAAAAAGGGATTCTAGTACGCCTGTGTGATCAAGCTCTGACTGAAGACGTTACAACGGTTACCCGAGGACTAGAAACCCTAATAAATGTTAGCAAGACCAGGAAAGACAACCACCATTTGTTCCTGGAGAAGGTATCGTCTGTGGAAGTTCATTGCTTGTGTAGGAAGAGGTATTCGGTAATGAAGAATGGGAAAGTTATTTTTGCAATTTTAGCGTCTACTTTCAATCCTTTTCGCACACAATCATTCCTAGGATTGGTCTGTCCAATAAAAGCAGGCCAGGGTCTCAATTTTAAAGAAAGCGATAACTTTTTTGACCCCGAGAGTGGGTAAGAGATCGATCATTTTCATGCTTCTTTTTATGGCCTTAATTATTTCGCGGTTGCGAAAATGCAAGGTGGCGCCATCTACCATAGATGCCTGGAGGCTTAAACATAGAAATTGGTGTATTTTCAGGGTCCCTCATCCCAAATTTTGGGCTAGAAGCGTCAGTTTTTAAGTTTCAGAAAACTGCGAACTTTTCAACCACCATTTTTGCAAAAAATATTGGTGTAACGAAAGAAATCGTGGAAACAACTTTTGTAGGTAATGAAATACTCTTCATTTTTCGTCTGAACAAAAATTCTCAAGGGATCGTAGTTCGGGAGATATCGGCGGAAAACGGATTTTCGGGATCTCTAAAGCCATTTTCCGACCCTCCCACAAATTTCAGGCACCTGACATTTTTGGGGGTTCAATGTACCCACTATTACCTGACCTGACCTGAGATGGGATATTGACATACAATAAAGCCATAAAAGTATTAGCCGTGACACAGGGCCGTATTTATATTGTTGGCGAATAATAAATTTTTACCTGAAAGACTGAAGACTTCAGGACCCACTTTTGGGTCATTCTTATTATAAATACTTTATTTTTGATATTTTTCATCAGGTATATAGTGCGGCTCTGCACATTGGACCTGAAAAGTTTTATGGTTTTATTGCTTAAATCTAAAACAAGTTGTCAGTTTCCTAGATATTGAAAAGAACTAAACAGCAACAGTATAAATTGTCGGAGTGCAAGGTTCTGAAAGATCACTCACAGAAACCAAATCAAGTATGACTAGCCCTATTATACGACCTCGTGGCACCCCTGATACGATTCTTATAGTATTAGCATATTAAATTGTTATTTTAATTAACATATTTTCCCAAGTATCGTAAATTTGTGATATTTTAAATAAGTATATAATTTGTCAGCCTAACAAGGTAAATCGTGGGTTCTTGTGAATCATCTTCAACACTGTATGACATCTGTTTTTTAGAGAATTAATATAATAGGATTGTGGGAAATTTTTAACCAGTTATCGAAATTAAAAGTTCAGATATTTATAGTTTCAAAAAGATAAATATTTATTATGTTGTCGCAGGTCAATTATGAACAATAGTCATAAATCGTCAAATGAAATTGGATTGAAATACTTATATAGGGTGTATCAAAGATCCGTTTCGCTGATATGTTTTTCAAATTAAGGTTGATCTTTTTAATACAATTTTAGTTGTCTGCGTATATACATTTCATTTAAATATGAAAATCTGGTTACCATCTGTATATATATATAGCTTTTGAACAGGCCTTTTAGGCCCATAGCTTTGTAATTCCTCCCCATCTTTTCCTTGGTTTGCCTCTTTTCTTCTTGCCTTCCGGAACTCTCCATGCTATTTGTTTCACTATTCTTCCTCCTATCCTTTTTACGGGCCCTAACCACTGAAGTCTTCTTGATGTAATAGTTGCATCTATTTTGGGTTCACGATAAATGTTATATAATTCTTCGTTAGTCCTTCTCATATACACCCCTTATACTTTTTTCCCTCCCAGAATTCTTCTTGACATTTTCCTTTCCTATCTAATTACACTTTCTCTTTGTTTTTTGTTTAAAACCCATGTCTCACAACTATACAATATCGTAGGCTTCAATATAGTACTGTACAATCTTAGTTTTGATTTCCTTGACAGATGCCTTGACCGGACTAGGTGATTTATTGCTCCTGCACTTTTGTTAGCTTTCATGATTCTATTTTTAATTTACTTTTCTTCACTACATTCACTATCTCTGTTCTTGAAATTATGGCCATATCGTCCGCATAACAAATAACTTGATGGCTTTTAGAGTAAATGTGTCCCTCTCAATTCAATCTGCTGTCTCTTATAATTTTTTCCAATGCAAGGCTGAATAGTATTGTTGACAAGGGGTCACCTTGCTTCAGACCTGCTCCTATTTCAAAACTCTCTGAGCCTTCACCTCTGATCTGTACACTACTAATAGTTTTGATGAGAGTCAACTTCACAATATTCACCAATTTTCTTCGGATCTCGAACTCATTCAAAGCCTTTAACAGGTTACTTCTGGAGATAGAATCATATGCCTGCTTGAAATCAAGGAAAAGTACTAGTACTGGTATTTTGTACTTATAGCATGATGTTAAAATTTCCTTCATTGTAAATATCTGATCTGTCGTTCCTCTCCCTTTTCTGAAGCCAGCTTGGTATTCTCCTATTACTTTACCATCTGTATATATTACATATATTTTATAATTCTGTTTTCAGTAGTAATAACTCAAGGACATTAATAAATTTTATGACAGATTTCGAAAGCTTGTTGCTTGCCTACAAGGGGGGGTAAAAACTTTGTGACGTTACATGTTAAAATTTAAAGTACTAAAACGCAAAGTTTATGTATGTAAAAAAATAATATGTTGGATCTCGATCTATATTTTTAATAATTCAGCACTCTCGCTATGAGATTATGTTGAATCTATGAAAAATTATCTAATAAAAATATGTAAAAAATGAAATTACCTGTTTTCTTTTGATTATTTTTAAATAAATCCATAAAATTGAAAAATGTGTGACGTCACATCAGGAGGAGGGTTTCTAAAAATGTGACAACCTGTGACAAGGACGGGGGGAGGGGTTAAGAAGTCTTAAAATTCGTGTGACGTAATTCATGGATGGCCCCTTATGGATTGGTGGATCTACCGGTGAATAAAAAAAAACCTGCTTTCGGTTATAAATTTTCTTTGAACAAGTATCAATGTTAATTACCACTGAATCAAAACTTTTAGACAATTTTTTGTACCACAACTACTTATTATAATTATCATTTTTTACTTTTAATGTCCTCTGATCTTGTTACTTATTGCAACCTACTTAAAATAATAATTATTAGTCTGTTTTACGACTAAGATCTGGTGAACCTGAAAAGTATGAAACAAAAACAAATTTTTTTTTATTGGTGAACCATTTTACCTATTTAAAGCACGCCTCAGCGTGTTTAAATCGAACTTTATAGCACGCGTGTGTTTTAAAGTTACCGTGGCAACATCAACAACTCGAGAAACGAAGTCTAAATCTATGGTCTAAATCATGTCTAAATGACAATTTTTTCATCATTGATCTGACAGGAGTAGTTTGTAACGTCAAAGCTTTCATTCGAACAATATTTGACTATGTCAAATTTATAAATTAAAATGGAAAATGCCGTTGGTATTGTTTGAAATATTAATATTTCGATTTTTCAAATCTTAGGAAATGCTATTTAAATTAATACTATTGACATTCACAGAACTCAATAAGGTTGAACTTCCATCAAAATACAAATTAGTTTAGGTTTTTCTCATTTCCATGACAACGCAAGGTGTACATCATATACGTCACGAATTCAACCATTTGACATTTAGTTGACGTTTCCATCTATGATTTCCATTTCTTGTTGTTGTAGTAGTTATAGACCGGTATTTATAATTTCAAAGTGCACCAATAAAAAAAATAGCGTAAAGTATTCGTGGATCGTGCCTGAAAAATCGCGCGTGTTTTAAAGACCTTAATATCCACTTATACTTTAATATACTATTCCCTTGGCTGCTATATCCATTTCGATGACATGAGTACTTAAAGATTAGAAAAATTTGAATTTCTACTTCGTTCAATATCCAAGGTTATAAAACGATGTTATAGCAAAAAACATACAAAAGCAATTTATTATGTCAAACATTGAAACATTATTAAGTATTTCGCTATTAAATAGTCGATGTTAAGTACAATAATCACCAGAGAGAGTTACCTAATTACAATGTTTATATTAAAGTGTATTATATGAAAAATCTTTTAATAGGATAGAGCTGAGCGAAGCTACCAATAATAAGACATAAATTATTAATTGGAGAGTAATAAAGTGAATCATAAATGTGAATTCACAACTAAATGGAGTGTAAATATAAGTTTTTTCATTTCATATCTTGTAGGTACATGTCTAATTAGCACGGTAATCTCACGATTAAATTGTAAATTTATGAATTTACTGTCTTGGACACTTACTTTGTAGAATCTACTCATATTAATATTTCAAATTAAAGTGAAGTTTTTGATTAACTCCATGCAAATTTAAAATTGATCATTATTTCGATATTTTAAATACCAGCCAAGAGAACTTGTGAATATTCCATTCTGAAGTTCATCCTTTTCATAGAGAAAAAGAGTATCCTAAACTTCGAGCAATTTTAAAAAGAAAAAATGGCGAATATAAACCTGTATTACTTCAAAAGTAGGTGAAGTCAGAACATTTCATACAAATTGAGAAAAAAACAAGGAAACAGTTATTCAAATTTTGTATATAATGTTCATAATTGAAATAATTGTACTATTAATATTCATATAAATAAATAAAATACACTATTACCACCCAAGGGTAACATGGTGGTCAATTAACTTGTAACCCATCGTCAAGGGTACCTTTTTGATAATTGTTACTTACCCCCAAAATATATAATTTTTCGACTTTTCGAGAAAATAGCTAGTACGTGTCATTTTTTAGACCATTTAAAAATAATAATTACCAATTGAAAAACAAAACATTTTCTTTGGGCCAATTAAAAAAGATCCCAAGAAAGTGAAACCCAATTTTAACCACTAAAATAATCATTAATTTCATATACAATATTTTGTTAATGCCGCGGCGACCTACAAACTCGAACAAAAGAAACCTACTTACCTATAGTCTTGATAATATTGAAATCTTGAATGTCATAACCCTCTTTTTCTTTATCATCGTCTGAATATTCTTCGCTGGTGACCGCAGACGAAGAAGCTAAACTTTCGGTACTCTCCTGCCTACTGCGGATATTGTAATCGGTCATTGTGAGAAAGTAACAATAAATTATTTAGTATTATCTCCTTTATTCTGCGTTAAACCACTTATAGCACAGGAAAAATGTGGCGAGTAGATCACGATCCTGAAAGAAGTAACAAAATTAGTTGATTTGCTTAGGAGAGTAAAAAGTTAATTTATAAGTACTTGTAGAAATAAAAATAAATTAAAGCAAAGTCAGAAGCGATTTGTTTTTAAACTATCACTTTACAGACAGTTGACATACCCATAATGAATAGTTTCTGTGATATTTTTATTTAATGATTGAAACATACAAAATTCATTCACATCAATTACAAATATAGTAAAAATTCATGAAAAAATCAACAATGGAGTTATAATAAATGAATAAAGTAACTACCATATATATCAATGCATTAATCAATATAAAATACAGAGTGATCCATTTGAAAAGAAATTGTGAAATTGATGTATTCAAGTTTGGACTCGCCCTGTATATGATTTCTTAGGTATAGAAGCAGATCTAGTGCTTAATGATATTAGAAAACCACCACAGACGTATGATGTAACAGATAAATTTAAAATTGTACAGTTTAAAGTATATGGGGTGTTGAACTCATTACGACTTTCGGGAACAAGTGGTGAAAAACTTTTAAAATCCACTGTACAACCTACAATAACCCTATATCGTTGATTGATTGGTTCGGTTTGGAAATTTCTCTTTCTAATATAAGTTTTATCCAGGTTTTCTTATGATTTATCATTGAAATAGTTGTTAATCGATACACACTTCAATACATAAAATCACCAAACTGAGTCATACATATTTTGAAAACAAAAATAATCATACACAAAAAAGTAATAACAAACGCGTTTTATTAACAACATTTCCAAAATAAGCGGATTCCATTTCTAGTAGACTATCATATCGTTGGAATGTCATAAAATAAAATATTTTATTTCACATTTTACCAGAGATGTGATCTACTATGAATGGACCTTAAAAAAATTTGACAATAAAGTTTTGTAGTCTTAAACTTCAAAATATTATTGATTGTCTAGTTGTCATATTTTTTTCGTTGTGTCAGATAGGGACCAAGTTAATCTTGACAACGTTAGCTGGAACGCTACCGAAACGTCGAAATAAAAAGAAATAAAAAACTTTATTGTGGTTTAATTCCCAAAAAATAAAAGAAAAAATAATAAATAATGCCACAAGGAACTTACAGAAGCTATGTACCCTTAGGTCAAAATTTTAATCCAATATACTAGATACTGGAGGAATTACAAGATATCTCACTCAATCCTGTATATGAGCTTCCTAAAGTATGTCGACTGTTCTTCTCTATTTTGTTTTATGAAAATTGAATTGATGGGTATTTATACCTTTATCTTTCTAACCCTTGTGAAGTTAGTTAAGTACTAAGTACAGTTATTGTTAGTTTCTTGGAAAACATTTGTTGGGTGAAAATTTTCAGTGTCGGAAATTCGAAAATTCCTTTGACTTATCAAAAATCGAAAAATATGTAAATATTTAAGTAATTGTGATTCAAACACAGGATCAGGATCAGTTGATGGCAAGTTTATTATCATCTTCATAGGAACAAAAAAACATTGACATTGTATCACTTTTTCTATTAATAAATCGTATAATTTGAATAATTTACTGCCTTGGAATATTTTTAAAATGTTAATAGTCGAGATAATTGGAATAAATTGAGGAAATAGAGAGAGGATCCATAATAGAGTAATTAACAGAAGAGCTTGGCAACTAAAATAGTTGGTAGGTAGTAAAAACCGTATTAATTAATGAAGTCCGAACTATCCATAAGGAAAATGTAATTCGGGGAAACACTCATCACTTAGAAGCATTCAATAAAATTGAGTCAATTGATATATAATTTATAAACAATAATTTAATAGCTATTTACGTAATTAGTGGGATATGGACATTATTAACGCACGCATGTGAAGTTTGCACATCACACATCAATTCCTACCACACGTGTTACGTACAAAATTATATCTACAACTGTTTATTAGTATTATTAACAGTAAACCTATATCATAGAATTAAAAAAAAATTCAATCTAACGGATTTTTAATAATATCGACTGCAAACATAAGGTACTATGTATCATATTTTGTGATCATAGCCACAAAGACAAACAAAGCTGTGAAAATAAAATAAATTAGTTATGTCATCAAATCTCATTTCGGAAATTGAAAATGCAGCTTCCAGTGTTATTTTAAATATTTAATTCTGGTATGAATATTTTTCTAGATTCTTATTATCGCAATAGTACGGTAATATACGTCATTATGACACTGAAAATAGTGTCAAATCGTACCCGCTATGTGACAGTTGTAGATAAAAACAATTATGGGGTGTTTAATTTTTGGAATTGAAACAATGCTTGAAGAACGAGTAGGTATAACCATTGATTAAAAACTAAAACCATCAATTTCTGTACTTTGAAAATCTCTTATTTTCTTTCAAACTCTCAATTTCAAAAAGCGAATGACGTTCGATATGAATTAAAAAAACTATTTCAAGTAGCGCTTCTATTATATTTTGTATTTCACATCCGTGCATTGTTTCAAAACCGATCATTTTTAATCTAGCAGATTACCATATCATCAAAAATTTAGACAATAGTAGGTCCCAGCATTGATCCAGAAATTGGATTTTTTTCGTAATTATCGACCTAAATACTTTGAGGTGATAATCAGTAAGATTTATTGTGCTCCTTAAATAATTTTGTCTAGTTTCCATTATTAACAATATTGTATGCAGAAAGATGGCTATTCCAGAATATTTTTCATTCTTCAATCTACTTCTCATTATTATACCTGCAAATCCTTTCTAGCTACAAGGTCTTAATTTTTATTATTGCATACTTTTGTTCGTTTTCCTCTATTTCTTTTTTTCTGCTCGTAGTAATTCTTCGAAATATTCTTCACATCTATCAGTTACTTCGCTTATTACATTTTTCAATATATCTCCTTTCTCTCTTTAATATTTTCCATGCTTCTTTTGATTTTCGTTTTAATTCCGTCCCCAAGCTGTTTGTTTTCTCTTATCAGTTACTACTGTTTGCTAATATGTTTTGTAGTCTCTATTCTTTAATAGTATTGACTTCCTATTTCTGGTCCAATGTTTATGTTTAAACGTCAATTTTCAGCATTCTGCTTGCTTTTGTCACGGAGGAATTAAAGTTGTAACAGATATTTTCATATTAATCAAATTATTTCTTGTTTTATATAGTTAATACTAGATTATATTTTGCTAAATATAATGAAGGTCTGAACCAACATCTAGCTGTTAAATTAAAGCATGACCTTCCGGGACACTCCGGATATTCAATAAAATTACTCACCTACATCTATTTATAATTATATTTACACTGGGAATCCGGGATATTTATTAACATAAGGAAAAGTAAATAAACTCGAACATGTGAACCACAATCTCAACACGGTCAAATAACTCAGTATGGCCTAGAGAGGATATCTTCGGTTTGCATATTCCATAAAATTATTAAAACTGGACAACAATCATATTTATTGAACAAAGTTTCACCTCATTCAAATATTCATAGCCGTAATACCCGTTTCAACTGTATAGATTAATTGTCTCTCGTAATCGAACTCAACAGTATAATAATAGTCTTTTTTCTACTCTCACACTAGTAAATTCCATATTACCTACTATTTGGTTACTAAGTAAATGGATCATTACGGATACTGACACGTAATGACTAGCACGTAATAAAAAAAATTACGCTTCAGTTCTAGAAAAACAACAATTTATCACCAAAGCTTTGTAAGTCAATGGTTTCGAGTAACCATGGAAACGAGTTAGTAGAGGTTGTTTTGACGTTTAATAATTAATAAAACTCGCTGTCACTAGCTGTTAGTGTCAATGTACATGTTATTCATGCGTTTTATTTTTATTAATGGAGTTGTTCGTAGAAAAAGTATAGTACACAACTAGAGTTGTAAGCTTATTACATGCTTATAGAATTACAACACTCGCCGCTACGCGGCTCGTGCGCAACTTTTCTATTCGCATGTAATAAGCAACTTACTACTCTTGTTATGTAATATACTATTACCTACGACCCTCCCTGTAATCAGTCAATAACACACAGTCGGTATCAATGTAATGACGTCTATTACGCACTGTAAAAAAACGCAC
>CAJUYG010003090.1:41008-59484 GCA_910591675.1 Galerucella calmariensis
CGATTATCAACAATATATTAATAATGATTAAACGTTAGTTCTTTAATGTGCTTCTTTCATTGGTAATAGAGTAATAGAGATGGAGTTTACCAAGCACCTCTAATTATGTAACTGTTATTTCTTATGCTTCTCATGAAAAATACAAGTACAAGTAGGTCATAGGTAAAGTATAGTACGTAACTCGTGTTGTAGAGCATTTTACGCACTCACGGAATTACGCACTCGCCGCTAGGCGGCATCGTGCGTAACTTTTCCATTCGTGCGTAAAATGCTCCTTACCACACACGTTACGTAATATACTATTATTGGATATCTGATAGTATAAAAGTTTACATAGGATCATTTGTTGTCAAAAATGTTTTTACCTTATCAATAATCAATTAATAGCATATATTAGCGGTTTTTTCTTGTATTTATTTTTTCATATATATTCTTGCTACTATTTTTTAGTATCAATAACAACAGGAAACATTCTAACGTTTTTTTGGATCTACCTTTTAGTTTAAATTTTATTTTAATGTTATTTCAGTTAATTAAAAAACAGTACGTGTTGTGTTTTGAATTCATATACTTGTTGCAATAATTTCAACAGAATACCTACTTGCAAGATGACAGAATAACAATGTCCTTTTTATACTCAAGCTGCTCAATTAGAAGAATTTACAGTTTGAAAAAGAAAATGATTGTAACAGTATTTGTTATATTAAAGATTGCTTAGTTCAACTGAAAAATAGTTTTCTATTTGTGTTTATATCTAAGTATTTAACTCGAATTTTTGTCATTTTCAAAGTCTTTCGCTTGATAATAAGAAGCTACTTTCAAAGTCATATGTTTGTAGGAATCCTTTTCTCGGTAGAAAGACTACATTATTATCATTAACAATAATGAACATGTGTTCAGCGTAACATCTAAACTTTCCCAGCTGGAACTGATAAATTGAACCTTAATTGAATTTTGATTGTAAGTGTAAGTACTCATCAACTTGACAAATACTACAAGTAAGTGTTTAGACGAGATCGGAGCACAAGAATCTACTTCAATTTGTATGTCTTAGGATTTGAATATACTCAAGAGGATTTGCTCAAACTAAATGAGATTTTGCTCGTGTCGTGATTGTTTAGCAGATTGTTCAGCAACAGAAATCTCGTTATGTCTCGGCATCCACACTAATCTGACTTTAGTGGCATCATTTTCCAGTTCACTTATGTACCTTTGGCATTTCGCTACTATTCCGGATGTTATCTTGCGACTCTTGAAGCAAAAAGGTAGAACGTGTCGCGGGACACACGGTCCTACTACTAGCAAAAATTATGTAATACATCTGACGTTATAGATAAACAATTTGCATATTCCTCGGTGGTCGAATAGTAAGCGAACCAGACTCTCACGCGGTAGACCCGGGTTCGATTCCCCGTGAAGAAGTTTTTTTTTATTGTTAATTTTATTTTTAAATAATTATTCTGCTTTATATTGATAACGACAACAGGTAGACGTTTGAAATATTTAGCAGAATATTCATTATTATAGATAATGGTACGGTACCCTTCATGCGGGAGTCCGACTGGCAACATCTACTTATTACAGCATCGTATATTTAAAAAGGGAAATCGTAGCATTATACAAATTGGACATTCAAAAACTGTACGTTTATCACAAAAAAATTAGTGGAAACATAAAATTGAATTGTTAAATTTTTAATTTGAAGTTATATTACAGTTTATAGAAATTTTTATTTTCTAGATTTTTTCTTTAGTGGGTAGTAGAAAAAATATGCTGTTCGACTCGTGTGGATTGTCCATATCGCACTTGAACGATTGAGCACTCCACCTACGGCGTCGTGCTCAAACTTCGTCCTCGTGCGATATGGCCATCATATCCACACTAGTTGCACAAACTACTATTTCTATTGGAATATGCCCATTTACATTTAAAAACAACCTGCCAAATTGTTTATGCTATTTATTACTTTTCGACGTCTGAACGGTAAGTAAATCACTTATAAATCACTTACCGACGTGTTAAACTTAGAAACAAACACAACCTACCGTCCTGACAACCGATGCTGTAAATAAACAAAAAAGAAAAATCGCGCAAAAAAAATGATGGAAATGATAGTAAAAATTTATCCGAACAAATTCAAGTAGATCACCAGCCCTGCGAATACCAGCGTTGCATAGAATTTAAATGTACCATCGGTGGTTCAGTGGTAGAATGCTCGCCTGCTACGCGGGCGACCCGGGTTCGATTCTCGGCCGAAGCATATGAATCGCTGCTGTGTAAACGAGAGAGAGACTCAGGAGAGGGCACACGCACGCAAGCAAGGCACATAACGTAGCAACGTAATATAACGTAACGTAACGGTCAGATCTTTTGCGTCGCGACTCCCGGTCGCTCAAACCTAACCTGACGTAATGAACTAAAGTTCCAACAAGGACTGCCTGACTCTTAATTGTTATGTTTATCCTGTGAGAATCATAAATCTCCGCCATATTTCGAACAAAAACCTTCTCCTTATAAGACTAGGTTTCAATTCCTCGGCACTTCAGCCTTCTTAGGATTTTTGTGCTCTTAATTATATCGTTCATGGAAAAAATCTAGTTGTGAATATCAGGCTTAACAGTCCTTCCTCAGGGATTCCAGTCCCAGAAGTTTATATTTCTAATGAATCAGTTCTTTGTATTGGAAGATTATGTGGGGGCAGTTTCTTCATTTTTCATGCACAACTGATAAATATATTTCTTTCTATAGATACCCATGCTTGTGCTTCCTTAGGGTGCAGTGACTAGTGAATAATCCCGTCACTTCATTTGACACCTACTCAATTTGGATTTATCGAACTTTGGCCAGTTGATTGAATTTCAGACTCTTCAACTCGGTAAAGAGATTTAAAATCTTGTCCATTAGTTTATCTTCGTACTTTGTATTGCTTCTTCTGCCCAGTTTACGTAATTTCATGAACTCTGGTTTTGTGGTAGGTTAGGCAAAAAATATAGTTTCAAGCTATACCTTTCACTTATATTTTTATTCATGAAATATATGAATGCCTGAAGCCTTGCGAGTAAAGGTCCTCGCTCAGTTTAATTCATTTGACCCATTTATTATTATTTAAGGATGAAAATAATTAAATAGGACACTAAATACGGATTATTTAAACAGCAGACAATAGTAATTATTTATTTAACAACGGCAAAAACAAAATATCACTTCTTTTTTGATAACAAGGAATTATCATAATTTTTTAAGTAGTTCAAACTTGGGTTAGTGAACCCAGAATATTGCGCAGAAACGTAATAGAACCTCATTATTTATTAAAAGTGTACATTGAAAATACAGAAATCCAAACTATACACATATGTGTATTGATATTTGTTTATATAATTTGAAAAAAGTTTGTTTATTACTGTGAAATTTTATTTACTCACAGTAATTAAAAATAATATCTATATTTATCACATTAATATTTACTTGTTCCAAAATAGATTATACCAAAATATGTAAAAGTATACTTAACATTGTACAAATAAATAAAAATAAATCCACAGATTAGTAGTGTGTGCGTAGGTATGTGACATACAACTGTATTAATAACAGTGAAAACGATTTAATTAATAATAATTTTAAATGAATGGAAACAAATTCAAGATAGAACATAATAATTAAAAACAAAAATTGCTAATATAGTGAATCGTATTATGAATGACTGGGAATTCAATAGAATTTTGATATAATTGTAATTATTATTTATATCCGACATAAAGAGAAATGATTGTAATGTTCAGTTTTGTCAATTGGCGTCTAGATAGATTCAGCAACTGAACATTTTTAAACAGCAAGTCTTTTGTCATTCATTTGATGTCTCGGAAATCTGTTTTTTTCTTAAATAGGTGAAGATTCTGCAGCTCGTGCTTAATAATAGTATATTAAGTATCAAGAACGGTAAGGTTTGTTTACCGGTCAACAGCAATGTTCGCTATGCTCAGCCTCCAATTTTGCTGGAGACCGGTATTACCCTTAACGTTCGAAATGCTTATACCATTTTTTGCGCGATCGTATTGAAATACTCAAATTTCGAATGAAATAATTTAAACTTCTTCGAATTGAACGAAATGTCATAAGTGATATTTTGGTGAAATTGTTCTCATGCTATTTATTACTTTTTATATTGTTCTGTTCGATTCTGTTCATTAAAAATATCAATCTTCTTATTTTTTTGTTCCTTTTGTGTAATGAGTGAGGTAATATATTATTTAGGACCACTTAAATGTAAGACGTCGGTAAGTAATTTACTTACCGACGTCTGAACGGTAAGTAAATCACTCACCGACGTGTTAGACTTAGAAACCAGTAAATACAACCTACCGACCTGACAACCGATGCTGTAAATAAACAAAAAAGATCGATCGCGCAAAAAATAATTTAAATTTCTTCGAAATAAACAAAACGTCAAAAGTGACATTTATACTTCTCGATCAATTTAAAATATAGTTTGCATTTTGGTGAAATTGTTTTCATGCTATTTATTACTTTTTATATTGTTCTTTTCGGTTCTGTTCATTTAAAAAAATATAGATCTTATTTTTTTGTTCCTTTTGTGTAATGAATGGAGTAATATATTATTTAGATCCACTTGAATGTACCGGGTGATCAGTTAAGGGTAGCGAGCAGCCATATCTCATAAGATATTGGTCGTATAGATTCAGAAAAAAAAATTCATGATAAAAGTCGCCAAGAGAAATATCTGGAAATTATTTTCGAGTTTGTCAAATGTCCGCTAGAGGGCGTAACAACCAACACTAAGTAGAAAAATGGGATTTTTATAGAATTTTGCCTAATGAAAGTATATCGATGAAATCATTTTCATATTTACTGACTATTCACCTACACTTTTTGACTGAAATGGTTTGTTCTATCTATAAAAATAAAGCGGTGGGGGAAGTTCAATTGTTTTTTTAAACAAACCAAGATTTCTCCGGTTTCACTTGACGATTTTAACAAATTTGGGCTCATATGAAAGAGCATAATTTACACTACAAAACCGTCCTGTGTCGCTACGCTCCTCGTCTGGTAATTATCACAGTCGTTTGGGAATATTATGCTTTTTCCACTAATTATACAATATACTATTGGCCTTAAACATCTAAATTAAAATTTAAATTTCCCGGTCCGATCCTTTGCTTGGAATAGAAGAGTCTGTAGAAGGAGTAAGACTTTTTATTCTCACTGCATAAAAACACATTGTCGTGTGAAATATAGTAGTGTAGAATTGAATACGAGTATTTATATCAAATATTACCTATATTTTATGGAAACTTTTTTTTAATGTACAATAATACAAAAAATTTGAAGCAGATTAATCTTAATATATTTTAAACACCTAGCTGGATAGATAAATCAAACTATTATTTCATCTACCACCTTTGGTATATTTGAGATTAATGATTTGCTTCTATTATGGGATCTGATTATTTCATCAAAGATGAGTCATTTCCATCACTTTTAAAACACCAGATGAAAGTTTAATTTGATGTAGGTTTATTGATATCCCAAGGTTAAATGAAAAAAATGTAATGTAAATTAAACAAACATTATACGTAGGTAACAAATTTGGTTCAATTACCAGACAGAAGTTAAGAAAACATTGTTCGTAATTTTCAGTTATTTAATTTATGAGAAATAACGTATCTACTAAGTAATGGCATAAAAATGAATGAGTAAAATTTTTTAGTTCATGATGCTGGATAGCTCAATTGAATGGAAACAAATGTCTGTCAGAAAGTCTAGTCTCATCAAAACTGGAAGTCTAGAGCGTCGTATAAGCGAAAAGACTTAATCCTTAATTTTTTGTTCAAATGAGGGAACATTCATACAGCATACTTATAACTTCATATTTATACAGTTGTCAGAACCAAACATGAGCCCCGGAAAATATGCGAACTAAAATAAGGTCATCGCAAGCAGCCAATCAAGAGCCAATTTTAACGATTGTCCATTAGTAATTGTTAAATATAATCGAAATAATATGACCGAGTGATTTCATCAACATACATCATTTTATTCATTTTGTATCAGTGTTGTCAATGCGAGGATGATTTCCGATTTTTAGACAATTTCACTAATTTGGATCCAATAGTTTTTCGAATATTTTATAGAAGGGATATATAAAATGGCTATTGTTTTTGGGGATTTTCCATTTTGACTGGGGTCGAAGACTTTATTTAGATAAACAATATGTCCTTTTGGTAATTTTGACATATTCTGATAATTTGAATAGTAAGTTCGGGTAATTTTCATTTTTGCATCGGCAACACTGGACTATAACCGTTCATATTTTGTTGCTTTCCATAGGAACTTGACCCTTCTTTTTCATGACATTAATACAGTCATGTAATTTGAAAATATAGACATTTAGGGCAAACGGTAGTTTTATTTTTGGTCCAATATACATTTTTGTATTAATATTTAGAGCTACATTTTTAGCAAGTTTGAATTAGTTTACATGTCTATTAACAGTTGACATTTATGGTATCGATATTTGGTTATCGATTCAAAATATCGAATTGTTACTACAAAAATACAACTACAACGACTTGAACACGCCCATCAGGGCTCATGTTTGCTTCTGCCAACTGTACTATTATTTTTTTTATCTACAACTGTCATGTAACGGTTACGATTTGACACTATTTTCAGTGTCATAATGACGTATATTACCGCACTAGTGCGTTTTTGATTACATTACCGCACTAGTGCGGTAATGAGAATCTAGAAACATATTAATACCAGAATTAAATATTTAAAATAACAGCTGCATTTTCAATTTCCGAAACGAGATTTTCTTCGCTTGAACTCATTTTTATAGATTTTTGTTCATTCAACTTTGAAAATTTGATGACATAACTAATTTATTTTTTTCCACAGCCTTGTTTGTCTTTGTTGCTATGGTCACAAAATATGATACACAGTACCTTATGTTTGCAGTCAATATTATTAAAAATACGTTGGATTTAAATTTTTTTCAAATTTTATAATAGGTATAGGTACTGTTAATAATACTAATAAACAGTTGTAGATAAAATTTTGTACGTAACACGTGTGATAGGAATTATTAACGCACTTATGTGATTACACGACTCGGCCTACGGCCTCGTCGTGCAAACTTCACATGCGTGCGATAATAATGTCCATATCCCACTAATTACGTAAATAACTATTAAAACACTCAAATTGAGATTATTCAAACACTGATTGCTTCCTTCTTCCGTCTTCTTATTCATATTTGTTTAGGTCGCTGACATTGCTTATTTCCATAGTAACGGCAACCATGAAAGAAAATTAAAAAACTTTGGGATAGGTATATTTTTGTCCCACAAAAAACGCAATGTGTACATGCTCTTACGTGTTTTCGAAACTTAGGTGCCGTGTGTACTGTGTAGTTGCGCATCAGCAGGTACGGCTAGTAATTATTGTATCTTCTATTCTATGCAGTTAATTATTAATAGAAAGTGAAGAAGCCGTTTATGTGGACAACCGATAATGTAATTATCTTAATTGAACAATACAGGAATGCGAAATGTCCATAAAATGTATAAAATAAAAACTATAATAAAAACATATTGTTACGAACTCACTGATTCTGACTATGAATGCGACCTTTCTAGAAAGGTTCTTTCGCAGGTAATATCGAGACTGTTCTCGAACAGCATAGAAGGCGGTGAATTCAAGAGAGTTCTAGAGATTCGAGGGACTAAATATACGCGGTTTTTCGAGTGAGTCGGGGAGTTGTTCAGTATACAGTGAATCGGTAAACAGTTTCAGTATACAGTGAGTGAACAGAAAGTGAATATAAATAGTGTTGAAGATAAATTAGGACAATTATTATACCGAGTGTAGATAAATTAATAGACATTAAGTAGTGTGTATATAAATTGAGTTTATTATAGTGTGTAATTGTTTCTTTAATAAATCGATAGTAATTAGCCATAGTGAGTGTATAATTTTATCCCACGTTAAAAAACTGTTTAAATAAATAAGAAAAACATTACAATATGAATATTAGTACTGGAATTGGCGTTACTATTGATCTTAACGCAATTGTTTGTCTTTTTCTAAAGAAGTCGGTCTTGTCAATTGAAAGTACCAATTTGAAAGGGTTAATAGTCTAGGAAAGTAAGGTCGAAAAATGTGTTAAACATCAAAAGTTTCCCATCGCTGATTTTTCATTTTTAAATGAAAATATATCGACCCAGCATCACTCTCTTAGATTGTCTAATAATTTTCGCTGGAGCTTGCGACCCAGCTTGCAAGCACAGCTCGGACTACCTAAAATTCAAGTGATTTATGCTCATATCATTTCTGGATGTGTTCTTACAAAAAAATCGAAGAGATGAAAATTGCAGCAAATCGTATGCTCTTGAAGGTGACGTGAATAGTTTTTCCAAAAAAAAAAATTTCCGATGTTAAATTTTCCAAAAATGGAAAAAAAATTTGAAAATCATATTTTTAGTCTGGTAATTATAAATAAAATATAAATATCGAGGTCAAAACATAGATGAACATAGAGGGCAAACTTCTAAAAATTTACGTTTTTTCAGATTTGCCAAATTCAAAATAGCGGCTGCTCAAATTGGAAACAATTTTTTTTTTCAATCGCGTTTAAATTTATGAACATCAATGATATCGAGAAGCGGTTGGTTGCAATCGATAGAGTGAAAGTTATATTTATATAAATAACATAAACAAAATTAAAAAAATTTTTTTTTACATAATTTTTTAGAACATTTACCGAAAAAAAAATTTTCATCTACTTTTTTCTCATTTTGGCGTTGAAAAATTTGTTAAAAATATCTTTTCACGTTATAAATATGTTTGTTTTTGAAAGACGAGTATTTTGAAAAAAACTTTTTTCAGATGCGACTTTTACAAGCTGAGATAAACAAATTCAAAGTCTGCTAGATACTGTCATAATGTTAATTGAAAATTTCAAATTTTGATCACTTCGCTAGGTTGTTGAATCCCAACTCAACTTGAACACAATTTTTCATTTTTCTACCGTCAATTGCTCCATTCAAAAGAGAACAGTAATCCTAGCTCGCTCGGCCAAACGGTGCGGCGGCAGCTGCTTGGCGTAGTGGTGGGGGGTCAGCGCTCATTCTCTTCGAACGCACAAAAGACGAGGATGATAATGAATCTTTGAGTGATAAGCCAAATTTTGATATGTGAACTTGCAATTGATAGCAATAATATCGATGAGGATTCATTTGCTAATGATAATGACGAGGAAAATTGTACAGAGCCACTTCCTCAGAGACCAAAAAGAGCGAAAATTTGTAGAAAATAGATGTAAGTTTGTAAATAAATATTCTTAGTATCTATGTTTCGAATTATGTATAATTTATTTAATAAATGGATTTATAGATATAAATTATAAATATCATCGTACCTTATTTCTAGCAATATGTAATCATATTAATAATAACCATACTATAAATGCACAATTTTTACAAAGAAAACAAAAATAAAAGTTTAAGCTTCGTTGAACTGCGAACGAGCGCTGCCCCCCCACCACAACGCCAAGCAGCGGCCGTCGCACCGTTTGGCCGAGCGATCTACGATTACTCTTCTCTTTCTAGTGGATCAATTGACGGTAGAAAAATGAAAAATTGTGGAGTTGAGTTGGGATTCAACAACCTAGCGAAGTGATCAAAATTTGAAATTTTCAATTAACATTATGACAGTATCTAGCAGACTTTGAATTTGTTTATCTCAGCTTGTAAAAGTCGCATCTGACAAATGTTTTTTTCAAAATACTCGTCCTTCAAAAACAAACATATTTATAACGTGAAAAAATATTTTCAACAAATTTTTCAACGCCAAAAATGAGAAAAAAGTAGATGGAAATTTTTTTTTTCGGTAAATGTTCTGAAAAATTATGTAAAAAAAATTTCTTTAAATTTTGTTTATGTTATTTATATAAATATAACTTTCACTCTATCGATTGCAACCAACCGCTTCTCGATATCATTGATGTTCATAAATTTAAACGCGATTGAAAAAAAGATTTGTTTCCAATTTGAGCAGCCGCCATTTTGAATTTTGCAAATCTGAAAAAACGTAAATTTTTAGAAGTTCGCCCTCTATGTTTATCTATGTTTTGACCTCGATATTAATATTTTATTTATAATTACCAGCCAAAAATATTATTTTCGAAAAATTTTTCCATTTTTGGAAAATTTAACATCGGAAATTTTTTTTTTGGAAAAACTATTCACGTCACCTTCAAGAGCATACGATTTGCTGCAATTTTCATCTCTTCGATTTTTTTGTAAGAACACATCCAGAAATGATATGAGCATAAATCACTTGAATTTTAGATAGTCCGAGCTGTACTTGCAAGCTGCGTCGCAAGCTCCAGCGGAAATTATTAGACAATCTAGGAGAGTGATGCTGGGTCGATATATTTCCATTTAAAAATGAAAAATCAGCGATGGGAAACATTTGATGTTTAACTTCCTTACTTTCCCGGACTATAAGAGGTAAGCAGATTTACGAAGATATGCTTAATACCCCTGTTGATTAATGTCCTTCGTTCTGTCCAAGACCTAAGAGGTTTCGTGTACAAAAATCTGCTGGAAAAGTTCTTCCTTCATTTTTTTGGGATTGCCATGGAGTACCTAATCATGATTGATTTTTTGGATAAGGGTAGAACAATAACCGGAGATTACTATTCGACATTACTGACCACTCTACGGGAAAAAATTAAAGAGAAAAGACGCGGAAAGCTATCCAAAGGTGTTTTGTTTTTGCAGGACAACGCCCCTGCACACAAATCTCATGTTGCCTTGCAAAAAATTCGTGATTTAGGGTTTGAATGACTAGAACACCCCCCTTATTTACCAGATTTGGCTCCGTCCGACTATCAGCTCTTTCCTCAACTGAAATAAGGTTTGAAAGGTCGTGAATTTTTTTCCAACGAGGAGGTAATAAAAGCTGTGGAGGTTTGGTTTGCAGAGCAAGAAGAAACAGTTCTAGAGACGTTGCAGGTTTGCTGTTGGTAATAATGTATCCAATTAAGAAGAGAATATGTTGAGTAATAAAATATTTTGACATTGAAATTTTGTTTGGTTCTATAGTAGGCTAAGAATTTTTCAATATACATATGTACTGTCACTGAAATAAACTTTGTTGATGTGGATAAAGTAATTAGTATACTTTACGTAGTTGTTTCTAGATACTGAAACAGTTTACCACAACCAGTAGTATTTTGGTGTTTACTCCCTTAACGCTTCTGATTGACTTCCCCGAAATTAAGAATATAATTTTTATCCAAACTTACTTAAGAATAATATAATCTGAAACATTCTTACAAAAAATTTATTTCCGATTCTAACGTTAGTAGACTTTTTGGCAGACATAAGTGGAAACATTTATTTTTAAAATCCATAAGAATAATTGATGTGTCTAACATGGAACGGTATAAATGATGTTTTCAAGGGTTTAGCAAACGCTATTGACGCACACAAAAATCATCATTAGTCATTTTGCAAACAGTGAATTATTCATTTACTGAAACTGTATCTAATATAAATATTTCCAGATGTACCAGTTGATTTATTTCAAGTAATTTTGTAACAGTATTATTCGAATATAAATGATGCCCGGAGTGATCTTTGATATATTTCGTTATATCCATAGACAAAATATGAAAATTACTGATTGAAGACTTTTAAAATGGTTGGTATGAAAGAGTGAATTTTGCAATTAAAATTTACTGAATAATTTTGTATAATTTCCTGTCTCTAATTATCTCAAAGAGATACTTTAGCAAGTGATTAAAAGGCCATATAATTTGTACAATACAAAAAGCACAGTCATTCTATTGTGTAAAAGTTTTCGAAATTAAAGTAACTATTATTTGATAGATTTATAGGGCCAATTCTATAAGAAGTGGTTGAAAATTAACGGTACGCCGTTATATTTGACAAAGTTTCCGCTATTAGAAATGTTTTAATCTTTACATAGTCAAGATTATGATTCAAATTTCAACTTGTATGGTATCCAATAATAGTATATTCTTCAACGAGTGCAGAATGATGGCTATTATTCACGCGGATGAAGTTTCCAAAACGAGGGAGCGCACACAAATAAAAGACTACTTTCTCCACGACTAAAAAGAAAAAACCACCAGGTGAGGATCGAACCTCGATCGTCCGCGCCATAGTCAACCACCAGTAGGCTATAGAGCATATTTATAAAAATGTAAAGAGTAAATATATATAGTAATAGTAATATATATATTAAATATATAATATACGTAACTCATATTTTGAATCGGAACACTTACATTTATAAATGAAATTAATTCTGGAAGGCATACATATTCACTATCGCTACTGTTGTTTTTTCTCTTATAATACGTAAAATTATGATTTTATAATTATTTTGACGTTTCAAAAGACGCGCTGTCAGAAGCGATTTGCGTTCTTAGGTATTTGACGTTTTAAAGAGACGATTTGATTTATTCATTTTAATTCATTTTAGCGCGAATTCTGATAATAATAGAATGTGATTGGCTAACGAGAGTGAATTCTTTTTATTATTCACTGATGTGAAGAATTTATATCATTATGCATTGTGCGTTATTATTTAGTCGTGGAGAAAGAGTTTTCCGTTAATACTTTAGAGCTTATTATGCATACAGACCAGCAAAAATGAGTTATTAGATTGTCTTATTTTTAACTGTGTGTTAAAATTCAATATTTGCTTACAGAATTGCTCCTATATAATCAGTTAAAATCTAAAATTTTATTTTGGATATTACTAGTGCGAAGCTAATAAGGCTGTTGGTATGATTGAGAGGGGTCTTTAGAGAGAAACTACGAAAGTGACGGCTTCCCTGTAGATATTGAGTAACTGTAAACGTGAGAAAAGTGGACGACTAATGGTTAACACCCCAGCACAAGGTTGTTATCTGACTGTGTACATCCGTAACCGCTTCATAAAACCGTACCTTCTACTTCTTACTACTTCTACTACTTCTGAGAAGAGTACCATTAATACAAACTTATAAGTACTCTTGATAGGCAAGGGCTAATGAACATTGAATGGTAATGATGGATGGAAGTCCTGATTGTTCATAGATGAGTATGGACGGTTTTCTGATAGTGCCCGGAAATCGAAGAACGGCTCAGTGCATCCGTTCAGAGGTGGTACAGTTGCTGTTTGGGAAGCATGTACTTTAATGGGCTTGATGAAAACATTACTGGACAGATTTACGTATTTCATGCTGCTATTGGTCTAACTTTTCTCTTGCCAGATGATAGTGCTCGACCGCATCTTGCCAGAGTAATCGAAGACTCTTTGGCACTGCCCTCTACCATCGATCGCCCAACCGCAATCTCATTGCAGCTGCAAATAGCCTTGGATTCCCTTGAAGCACCCCCCACAGACACTCCAAGAACTTTAGACAGAAATAAGTCAAGCCCATTCCAGCCATTTATCATTTATTTTCTACAGCTACAAGGAATTGTTGACTGAGACATTTACATTCAAAATACTACTCCAAAGGATGCTGAAAAGTGATTCAGCCATTGTTTCATATAAATATTTATGTTTGCCATGCTAAATATTAACAATCCATTTCAACTTTAATTATTGTTTTTCTTTTTATGGTTTGTATAGACACACGTATGGTCGGAAAACAAATATTAATGAATTTATATGCTTATAAACAATAAATTCATTTTTATTCGCAAATAATATTGTGATGGTTCCCAAATTTGAATAACAAAAATACAACTCCATATAGAAAAGACGAGGCGTTGTTTTCCGAATAAAATAATAAAGTTTATTGACAGTATTTTCATTATGAATAAAATATAAAGCATAAATTTTAAAATAACAATTCATGTCTGATTAAACAGATTGTTATTCTGACCGATTTAAGCGACTGTATTTTGTTTTTTTATATTTTCTCTGAATATGTATTCATTTTTTCATTGTAAGTAAAGGGCTGCTAAAGCGATTCCTGCATTTGTGACATACATCTGTTTTTCGCCTACCTAATAAACTAAAAAATAAGAAAATATAACAAAAAACCTTTACCGACTAATTAAAAAATTTACGTGAAACGTCAAAGTAATCAAATGACATGGTGAAAAACTTCAAAAATCGTGGCGTTATGAATTTTCCGCCCTTAGGCATCTAAACAATACTTTCCGTCCTATTTTTGGTGTGTGGTGGTGATATATAGAAGATTTTCATTTACATAAGACCAATCGGTCACTCAACAACAAAGGAAAAAGAATAATGTTTCGTCTCTTGTGCCAAGCAACCAGACGTTTTTGGTGACTACGGTATGTAGGTACGTACTGTTCTCCATTTGTGATAACTCTGCTCAATGGAATTTGCTTAGTTAATATTTGATATTTTGGTTGTTTATTTATATTCTTAAGAAGAGTTTTTGTACCAAGGGGTGTCCTATCAATCTCTTTTATGTCGAACAGAATTTATTCAGCTGAAGGAGCCTTTGCAGACGATTTGATTGTTATGACGGAAAAGGTGGAAAGCTTTAAATGTGGAAATCCAAGAGAACGGAAAACAAGATCATCAATGCAATGTCATTTATACAAGCGAAGAAGGAATTTCAAAGCAAAAACGAAAATGAATGTTTATAAAACTATATCTAGACCAATCTTTACATTTGGATGTGAATCAAGGGTGTTTACACAGTGGCAAAAGAGTCAAATTCAGGAAGTTGAATATGTGTATAAAAAATAAGAGAGGGCCTGCAAATAACGCTAATGCTAGAATTTATTGAGACTCGAAAATTTAGCTGATGGGGGTATTTTCAAAGAATTGATAATAAAAGGCCGGTCAAACAAGTGTGGGAGTCCCAGCTACAGAATACTAGGAAAAAAAATACCGAAACAAAAATGGGATGGTATAGTTGCAGAAATAATAAGAAAACGATAAACATGGCTAGCGACCAAGAATAGTTTTTGTACCAAGAGGTATTCAACCAGTATAACTCCTGTTATGTCGGTTGATTTGTTTATTTATTTGATGCAATGCCTTTATCAACACATTCAATACAATATTGCTTAAGAGGGAAACTTAGTGAAAGGTGGTATACCAGTATACATATTCTAGAACCTATTGCTTAGCAGTATTTATTGAATTTTAAACAATTGCTGGAACCAGTTGAATTTGCCGTTTTTTAATGTAGTAACCTTATAATATTCATGATAAATTACTGTCGTATGCTGACGCCATCGCGTTTATTTAATTGAACACCCTATACATTTTTCTATTGGCAAGTAGACAAAAAACTAAAATAAAATGAAGAAAATAAAGTTTTTGCGCTATCGATCTTTTTTGTTTATTTACAGCATCGGTTGTCAGAACGGTAGGTTGTGTTTACTGGTTTCTAACTACTCGGTAGTAGATTACTTACCGACGTCTTAGCCCTGCCTACATTTAAGTGGTCATAAATAATATGTTACTTCATTCATTACACAAAAGGAACAAAAAAAATAAGAAGATTTATATTTTTTTAATAAACAGAACCGAATAGAACGATATAAAAAGTAATAAATAGCATTAAAACAATTTCGCCAACATGCAAATATATTTTAAACTGATCGAGAAGTATAAATGTCACTTTTGACTTTTCGTTCATTTCGAAGAAGTTTATAGTACCTATATTAATTTATATTAAGCCGGTCGACAGCAATGTTTGGAGGCTGAGAGTAGAGAAGCCTCCAATTTTGCTGGAGACCGGTATTACCCTTAACGTTCGAGATGCTTATACCATTTTTTGAGCGATCGTATTGAAATAAATTTTGAATAAAATAATTTAAATTTCTTCGAAATGAACGAAATGTCAAAAGTTACATTTATACTTCTCGATCAGTTTAAAATATTATTTGCATTCGGGTGAAATTGTTTTATTATTTATTACTTTTTATATTGTTCTGTTCGGCTCTGTTCATTGAAAAAATATAAATCTTCTTATTTTTTTGTTCCTTTTGTGTATTGAATGGAGTATAATATGTTATTTTTCAGGACCACTTAAATGTATGTATGGCTAAGACGTCGGTAAGTAATTTACTTACCGACGTCTGAACGGTAAGTGAATCACTTACCGACGTGTTGGACTTAGAAACCACTAAACACAACCTACCGTCCTGACAACCAATGCTGTGAATAAACAAAAAAGATCGATCGCACAAAAAATTATTTTATTCGAAATTTATTTCAATACGATCTTGCAAAAAATGGTATAAGCATCTAGAACGTTAGGGGTAATACCGGTCTCCAGCAAAATTGCTGTCGACTGGTAAACAACCCTTACCGTTCTTAATACTTAATATACTATTATAATAATGTAAGGGTTCTATTATATTCATTGCAAATGCTACATGGCGGAAAAAGAGATGAATATAAAGAAGAATTATTATTAGACAGGTAGACAGGAGAACAAACAAAACATTATACACAGAAAGAAATGAGTAGGTTTACATTTAAGTATGACAAAACAACTTTTAAAATATAGCTGGCCTGTTGGCTCTATCAGTGCCCAAAAAACATATAAAAAGTATAATCATGAAGGCAATACTGGAGGTAGAAAAAGGGTGAAGCAAAAAAAGTTATTGTTGGGGTCGATAAAGACTAAAAAAGTGACGAAAATGAAAGAAATCCAAGACTAGGAAAGTTAAAAAAGAAAATCAAGAGAAGAACTACAAATTAACTGACAAATTTATTGGAAGAAATTTTGGGCTATGCATTTTTGTAAAATTAAAATTATTAAAGATGGTATTCTTTAATGAAATTTAAGAATAAAAAGGAGTGAAGGGTAAATCAAGTTAGTTATTATTGGGGCCGGTAAAGACTAAAAAAGGAATAAAGAAAATAAGAATTGTATACAACAGCTCCTTATTGTATTTAGAGTCAATGTTTGCAGGAAACTGTTTAAAATGACTGTAGAATGTATTCTCTGCAAGTTTTAGTCAGAAGCTCAACTTGTTATTTGGTATTAAATAATAATATTTTTCACTTATAATTGCACAAGTGGTTTGTATTTTATCGGGTAAATTTGGGTTGTTTAATGAGAAACTGTCAAGTTGCTAAAGGAAACAGTTTAGAATTTGAACAACACAAATTTACCCAATATCAATACAAACCTCGAGTGTAATTCGGCAGGACAATTTAATGAATGAGAAATTTGGAAACATATCAATGCAAACTTCATTTATGAAACATTAAAAATAAACACATTTTTATTTTAATGTACAATTATTAAAAACGCAGTTATTGAAATTCATACTAGGAACATTGATATTGATGAACAAATGAATAAGTGAAAAAACCACTAGTGTATTTGTCGCTGTAAAAGTTAAAGCTAACTTTTGCCGCTGTCAAAGTGACAATTGCACTGTGGCATATGCGATTTTTTATACATGAATTGAATTGTCAATGAAAATATTAAAGGTCATTGTATACAAAATAACCTTATGGATATTACAAATAAAAATTGTACTCATGTATTCAGTACACCCTCAGGATCTCTAAACACAACTCCGATTTTTGCCCACGCTTTTATATAAGTAGTTGCTTTGCTACTGGCATTTGAAGTTTGCAATTTTTGAAATTATACCGCCAATTTTCAAAACTATATACCTTCTTGAATTATTTTCCTTAACTTTCTAGACAAATTAACATAATATTATAGTTGCGATATTCGATATTGTCAGATTGCCAGGATAATCTTATTTCTAATATTTTTCTCTTTTAATATTTTGAGGTTATGCTACTAATTTTCTATTTTTTCATTGAAAAATATTATAATTTAATACCAAATAACAAGTTGAGTTCCTGTGCGCTGATTAGAGATACTGAAAAGTGTGCACAATTTTTTTTGTGAAAATTTCAGACTATGCATTTTTTTAATTAAAAAATATGGAAAAACTACAAATTGATTTAAAAAAAAATTGTGTTTCATACACTTTTAGAAAATATTAAAGATGGGATTTCATTTTACTAAAAAAGTAATAAAGAAAATTGAAGAATTACTAAACTAGGAAAGATGAAAAATAAAATCAAAAGAAAAACTACAAATTTCTTGGAAAAAATAAAAAAAAATTCATATTATTTGAAAAAACTTACTGTGATTGAAAATGTTCTTCTATTTGTGTTTTGTGTCAGAAATTAACGCAACTATAACAAGTAAAGATCCACGTGAGAACTCGCGAGAGAGAGAATCGTTTCGTGACCGCTCAGTTACCCGCGTTAGATGTAGACTGAACTGGAGATAATTTTGAAAGTCGCGACGACTCCATACATGCGATAATAGTTGTTAAGTTTATTTTATTTTAACTGTTACTTGGTATTTTTACCTATTCCATTTCACGCATGCACACGGTTTTGTTATTTTTGCGATGTAAAATTGCTAAGAATCCCATTAAAATGTTGATTACATA
>CAJUYG010003091.1:0-24135 GCA_910591675.1 Galerucella calmariensis
TACTGTCTATAAAATTCTCTTTCTCCTTTTCAAACTAACTAAAATTCAACGACGCATTAAGATTTGGTTTGTTAGAGCTGTGCGCCGCAGACAGCATACGAAATTAGCAGAATATCTGTTGCGTTCAACTTTTTCGGTTTGAAGCGGGAGTGTTCTGTTACATTTATCATTTTATTGTTTGATTTTATGCTGGTACGTGCAGAACTTAATATTTATCATTGGCTTAAAATGTATTCCGATCATTTCAATTGGTAAACATCTTCCTCTGGCATTACTTTGGGGAAGATAAACGAGGAGATCATTTGGTTGCTATTTTCTTGAATAAAATGATAATCATTAATCAAATTAAATTTGTAGGGAATATTTTTCAGCACCGCTCCTAGTAAGCTCCACTGTGCGACTGCGTCAAAGAATACACACAACAACAAGAAGTGAGCCAGGCGAAAAATGCTCGGGCAAAAATGAATAACCTTAAAGGTTACAGCCTACCTCTGGCATACCCTGAAATAATGAATGCTTACAGCTTCAGTCAAATCACACTGAGAAAAAGTATTTAAGCATAAAGTTTTGTTGTATCAAATATATTATCTAGATATTTTTCCATCAGTAGCTAGTTCAGCACTTTTCGTCGATAATATACACGTGAATTAGTATAATTGCCATCTACAAGCATCAAACTTTAATATAATTTGGGTCTGTAAAGACCATATTAAAAAAGAAGCCCACATGTGATCGTATGACATTATGACGACTTATTCACAAGATGGCGTCTGTAGACACAGTTTTATCCAAAGTTTCGTTTTCTGTGTGTCGGTGTATTCTTTGACTGCGTTGAAACGTTAATTGATGATTACTCAACGGTTGAAATCAAATATTCGGGATTGACAGATTGACAGATTTCTCTGTCGTTTAACAATGAGATTGATATGGATAAGCAATTGGAGTGTGGTGGATAGTAGATAGAAGTATTCCATTTTTATTATCAATTGGAGGGTGTAGAAAGGATTGGATTTCAGATGTATTCAACAAATATACCAATTATGTCAGTCATTCCTATATGTATGTTTTCATTGCATGGTATATAATATGATATAATGTATAAATGTGAAGATGATAATTCTCCACGACTTGGGAGTGTTTCTCTTGCATTTTTCAAGAAACTACTCCTCAACTGGGTGAAATATTCAACTTCTAGCTTAAGACAAAAAAATCTTGAATTTATTCCAACCTAAACGTCCTCACTGTATAACGGCTGGTTATAGTGACGGTTCCGTTATAAGCCTTTAAGAGAGAGAGCTGTCAAAAATAAAGCCTCAGTTAATATAAAACTTTGTTGTGAACAAACCATTATTATTACCTTTTTGGGACCTCTGGCATTTTACCCTCTACAAAATAAAAATCATATTAGGCCAGTCGGTATGGGTAATTTTAGACTAAAAGTACAAGTAATTAGCAACACGGCTGATTTTTATAATAATAATAATATAAAAAAAGTTAACCAGTCTATCGATTTCACGAATTAAAGAAAAAAATCAAAAAACTTTTTTTTTCCGAAATTTTCCAATAATTCCCGCTGGGAGAAAGGTGGAGAAGAATAAAAAATATCACCGTGTAGGGGAAGTGTTTTGCAATAAAAAAGGTTTCCTGCGTTTTTTTTCGTCTGATCAATGGTTTGTCCGTAAAAAATTCAGTAAACTAAGTATGTGTTATAATGTAGATAAAAATAATTGTAATACGGCGTTTTGGAGAGGAAAGTCGGCTTCAAGATGGCATCCCTTCTATACGGTGGTGTTTTTCATTTCTCTCTACCTATCTCCCAGCGTGAAATATTGGAAAATTTCGGAAAAAAAAGTTTTTGATTTTTGTTTCTAATTTGGGAAATCGATAGACTGCTAAACTTTTCTGTAAATTAATCTACATACTTTAAGGTACTTATGAAAAAAAAAATCAGCCGTATTGCCAATTACTTGTAGTTGTTACCCCTATCCTCTGGCCTATATGTAGTTATAGAAAAACATTTGAAAATTCCGAAACGCGAAACAAAGAAATAAAATATACGATAAACATGATTGTGTTTTTGTGGAGCAAAAAGGATAACTACGTTGGGATTCGAACGAAAACGTGTCTCTGGCTGTTTTTGTTTGGGTAATTTAATTCATTCAAAATACGACGTTTAGATTTCTGCATATTGAGAAGGGTATATTTTTTTTGAGAGCATGTGGTATATTTTTAATATAGTCATCGCTTCAGCTTTTTTTGTGACCTACTTCGCCAATTTCAATAAACCTATACATAAAGGACGAACATCCATTTTACTTTTTTGAAATTCAGGAATCAACTCTTTAGAATCAACATTATTCTTCGTACGTTTTAGGTTAAGAGCCTTTAGTATTTTTCTTCTTCATAATATCCAGATTTCCATCTTTTTTTCAAAATATGAATGATAGAGTGGGCGAGTTATATACTTAAACCAACTGTTATACAAGCTGTGAGTACTTTTTCAGTTAATCCACTTCCATATTATCTGCCAATTCCGAAGTATTCACGAGCTGAATATCCGTCTATACAGGTTCAACGTCAAATCCGTCATTGAAAAAGAAAATGCAGGCTCTAAAGAAACTCCACGTTATTTTAATCCGTGCTCTAACAAAAGATGTATAAATCATCGTACATGAATAGCCGTAGGAAAATTGGCATTCCTCAGTATCGGTTAGGCTTATATTTTACTACATAATTCAGATTATACAAGCTGGCCCATGAGCACATACCAAAAACAGTTGCAAAAAAAACATAGTAAAGTCTGTTCATACTTATAGTGAAAGGGCTTACATATCAAAAAATGACCCGTGCAAAATATGAAATTGGAATGTGTCCGTGTTTCACTTGAATGCGCAGTATGTATGTTAATTTTTTCAGGAGTAGGGTGAAAATCCCCAATAAATTCACTGGCAGACATTGTTGATGAGCTTGCCTAAACGTTCTCAGCCACAATGCCGCCGCGTGTCGAAGTCTCCACCTACCTATTAAAAACTCTTCCGTTCGAGAGTTTTGTAGAATCGCATATGAAAGCGCTCTCTTGCTGCCTAGCCCCATCGGCACCCATTTCCAGGATTCCTTCGATGGGCAGGACACAAGAATATTGTGTGCTCTGTGGTGTCTCCTACTTCCTCACACAGTCAGCAATTATAGCTGTTGGGTCCACGTCCTCTCCCGTGTTCTCTGAAGACCCATTCTTCGACCTTCGGTATGAGTTAGTAGATCCATTCGCCCTTTATCGATGGGTCCCATTCCTCTTGCAATCTTTTCAACAGCCTGTCTCGAGCTTCTTCTCGTATACGGGCTTTATTATCTTAGGGCAGTTCCATTCGTCTTCGCTGTAGTAATTGCTGTTCGTGCCCAAACTGCGCCATCCTCTCATCATGCAGAGAGGTAGATAGCAGCTTTCTACGTACTGCTCACGGGCCTCCTATGGTCGGTATAAGTCCAGTTAGTGTTGTTTGAAGGACCATTTATTGTCCAGCCAGATTCCCAGGTATATATACATGAATTGGAATGATATTCACTGAGACCTTGAAGACATATTGTGTCCCAGAGACTAGTAGCTCCTTTAGACCTATTTACAATGAGAATTTTAAAACAGGTTTGAGTGTTTGGGTAAGTGCCCCTTCTCCATTCAATAGTGTTCTAGGCTCAACACCATAAGATTCTGAGTTGCCATGGAATCTTAATTTTTGTGGATGGGAATTTCCTTTTCCATTTCACAGAATCTACAATCTGCTTGCTCCACTATCCCAAGCTTTTCAAGGTCAGTGCCCCTCGGCAGACCTGTCGAAACTCTTCATGAATTTTGGCCTGGGCACTTCTGATCTCACCTGGTAATGGTCTCCCAGGAGAATCTTTGATCATATGAGGCCCACTAAATATTTCCAACGGTCAGATATCTCCTCTTTCCTCTGCGGTGCCTATTTTTCCCAATATTCAATCGACTTCCGGCCCTTAGAAGAGTGCTATTCCATTTCCTTTTATTCCAGTAGGTCCTGATATCCACTCATAGACCATCGATTATATTTTGAAGTTCCAAGTTTTTGAGGTCTACTCACACAATAGATAATATCCGTGTGTGGAGGGGAATGGATATTTTTGTAGGACATATTATGGAATGGAATCCACTTAGGTACATGCTCTAGGAAAGGTTTAATTGAGGACTACTACTACTAAATGTGCAGGCGAGCCTTGTCCTGGACAAACTCAAGCCAAAGTTCCGGCACTGAGGCCACTGGCGGGCCCATTGTGCCATTCCTGCTACCTAGACATCCATGAAGCCGAGCCCTTCAATAAAGGCCACAACCTTTTTCAATGGATGTCTGCTTGTGTCTCCAGGGGCCATAACAGGGACTCCGATGATTCGCCTGCGTAGTACAGCCCAGTGTGGACACTCTAAGAGAACATGGACTGATGTTTCGTTAGTCATGCCGCAACCCCTACATAGGGAACTTTCCTCTACTCCTAAGTTGTGGAGGTGTTTCCTCATACAGCAGTGCCCTGTTAGGAGTCCTGCTATCTTCCTTAGCCTACTCCTTGGTAGTTCAGTAGCTGCCCTAGTGTGTCCATCAGTCCATCCCTTCAGTAGAAGTTTAGATTGTCTAGGACCCTGCAGAGCATTCCAATGAGCGAGGTGCTGATTCCATAGCCACGTCTTCGTCTCCTTGCGTATTTTTTGTTTTGTTAGGCCCAGGGTCGGGCCCGGGCCGCAGAAAGGTGCTGCCTCCCCTTCCGCAGCCAGTGCATCCGAGATCTCGTTGCCTTCAAAACCAGAGTGGGCTGGAATATATTCTAGCCGCAACACGTTCCGCCTTGCAAGATTAGCAAGTCGTTCTCGACATTCGTTAGCCTGTCCTGAATTGCTGGTATACCCACTCAGGGCTTTAATTGCTGCCTGACTGTCGGAGTATATGGTTATGCGTCGATCCACATAACATTTGTCTAGGTTTATCTGCGCACATTCCAAGATAGCATATGTCTCGGCCTGATATGCAGATACACCATCACCCAATGGTACACAAACTTGTGTTTTTGGGTTCCTGGAGTAAATTCCAGACCCTGCTCTATCACCGGAGCATGAGCCATCTGTGTACCAGACGGTACCATTAGGCTGTGTATTTCTCTCTTTTTCCCAGGACTCTCTATCCCGGATCATGGCCCTGTATGGGGTAGCGAAGTAGTACTTACGCAGGCATTCATCATCCGCTCGAGCCAGAACTGGAATATCTTCCAGGAGCCGGAGCTTCTTGGCGTGCCTGCACTCTTCCCCTCTTCGCACGTATCCCAGCCATTTCAAGCGCAGGAAAGCTCTCCCCGCCTCAGCCTCGATCACATGGTGAAGAGGCTGAAGACCAAGGATCACTTCCATCGCAACAGTTGGTGTAAATTGAGGATAGCACTTTTTTGCTTATTTTGAAAATGTTGTCCATAAAACCTGTTTGGTGTTACTTTTTTTTAATATCATTGTTGTTCTTTTGAAATATGTCTTGAATAGTTTTGCGATTTTTTTATTAAAGTGTGTATTCATTAACATCAATCACAAAATTCACCACAATAAATCATAGAAGAACCTGGATAAAAACATGATACTATCCTGATAAGGCAGGTAATCGATTATTGAAAATTTCTCTTTCTATTATTGTCACCCAAGTTTGATTACATTCGGCTGAAATAATAGCTACATATTTTTTGCATTCAGTTGCACTAAAGCACTTTTTTTGATTTCTATTCTTCAGCTATTGGCCCCATCAATATAATGTACACATAATCTCATTGAATATGACTTGACTTGAAGAGCTCCCTGAATTAAATATACTTTTTATATTAATTTCTTCGGTTTTTCAATGGTATAAATGTATCACCTATATAAAATATGTCTCGCACATATTTTATATATTATACAGTTTCTTGGAGAATTTTTTTCCATTTTGGGTTTGATTTTTGTTAGTTCTAGGTTGTGCCAGCTGGCAATATAATCGTTCTTGGTTTCGTTCCCGTAAGTGCTGTATTTGTTTTACATTCCAATTGTTTATAGTATAGTTAGTTCTTGGGACTGCTTATACAAACTGCACCTGGAAGGGATAATAAAGTTGATGTGGACACAGGGTAGGGGCACTTTGGACACGCGAGGGTGATGCCACAAAGAGAGTCCCATCAGTACTAAAACTGCTAATTTAATGAGAACCAGAATGAAAAGTGTAACGCCGTTAGTGGTAGTTGCATTATACTTCCACATTTTTCAGCGCTGATATCCTAACTTAACCTGACGTTTTACGACCAGTATGTTTTATTTATGTTTACGACGTGTATCGTGAGCTAGTCCAGTTTTTTTTTAACTATTTTGCTTATTTGTGCGTGTATGTGTCGAGTATTCGTAGTTGGTTTTTATTGTTTATAGTGGGACATTTACATTAAGAGACAATGTCGAGAATATGTATTGTGAAATACTGTAACGTGAGGTGCACCCAGTAAACTTTATTTTCATTTAAAAAAACATGTTTCACTAAATACAGAAAGACATAATAATATAAAAGCAGTTATTCTTCCATGCAGCTATAAAGAACAACATTAAGTTAACTGGAAAAAAGTTTAGTTAAAGTATATCTCTCCAGTTTATTGCATTGTTGTTTTTTGTAGATCTCCCAACATTTATTTTTCTTCATGTTTGTCATTGGAATATGTGGAAAAAACGTTTCATTCACTGTATACTTCTTTGTATTAAATGGAATATGTAAACTTGATGATTACCTATTTGTCTATTTTTCCCACATGATGGCTATAAAAATGCAGGTTTGTAGTGAACAATTTATCATAGTTAGTACAATGTAGAATGTTTGAAAATTGTAGGTAGCAGTTTATAGTGATCTTCAAAAACTGACTTAACAGCGTCATCTTCGAAGGGCTCCCTCAGAAGGAACTCGACACATGTTAAGTAATACTCCCAACTAATTCCATCAAAATTTTCATTTGTTGTATACCGAATGTTCTAGAAATTACGGAAACAATTTGAATATGAAAATTTCATAATTCATAACAAACTTGGAGTGGGGTAGAAACGTGCTTAACCTCCTATGTGTTATCTACTCGATGTGGGGGAGGGAAGTGTACTTTTTATAGAGGTAGGAGAACGGAACTTTTTTGCTCCTCCAATTTTTTTCATAGACAACTCGCTAATACAAAATCTATTATAGTTTCTACTTTGGAACTTTTACCGTGAAATATTGAATGGATATTCTATTTGAATTGTCGAATTTAAAAAATATGTAAAATTACTTTGGACAACCATAAGAATTTAATTTGTAATGCATAAGAAACTTTAGTTTCCTGGAAACTCGTAACTCTGGAAGAATCAAGCCATTAAATGAAGCTCGAATAAGAAATTTTAGAAAAAAAAAAGGAAACATCCGATTATTTATTGAACAGGAGACTCGAAAGAGTTTTCAAATTTGTTTCCTTTCCAGAAAGTCTTGAAACTGTGTTGAAATGAAAAAAAAAGAATACTCCAACTATACAACAAGTCCAAGGAAACTGTTACCAGATGAAATTCTCAGCAAAGTTTTAGAGATGCAAAATCAAACAATTCCAAATAATTTTTGGGACTATGAACTATTATTATGCGATTGGGTGGAATTGAACTTATTCAAGCAAATTAATACATGGCATTCATAAATACCGAAGATACAGCTAATATAGAACAAATCTACTCATTATTTGTTAAATTGAAATTGAACGTATTATATTATATAAAGATTGAAAATCTGCAAATTTCTTCTTTTATAAATAATGATAACTGTGTTGTCAGTTGGATCATCGCCTGAAATTCTCTCCGCAATTTTTGTTATATTGAGCCCTGATTCTGCAACATAGGACTGCAATCGTTTCACTTTTCCATTTTCCGTGGCCTATCAAATTTTCTTCATTGCCGCGTGCGTTGGCAGAGAAAGAGAGTGGCGGATGTTCGACGGATACAATGTCCGGTAAAAAGTGATGGTTCTGGCAGATGCAAATATTCGGGAATTTTGCTTGGAACACATCCGATAGTATGGATTCCAATTAGCTGAGCAGTGCATTCACCGTTCCTGTGGGTCAGGAACAATCGATCGTGAGACGTGTGCTTAGGACGCAGAGAGACATATTTATTAAATAGTCTTATGGATTTAACTTTTTCTTCAAATTCTTCAGTGACTACAAATAAACGAGGCTTGTTGGTCTTTGTTTTGGGTACATAAACAACAAGAATTGTTTTTTTGTGCTTTATGTCACATACTTTCGAATTCAAAAGGTCTTCATTACGTAAAGCTCCAGCAATTCCAAATTATACAAAAATCTAAGAAAATGCTACATTGTATCATTTTGGTATGGAAAAGTTTGTACATATTACTTTTATCATCAAGTAGACTTCGTCCGGTGCATCTAGTGAGAGTTCAAGTATTTCTTTTTGTGAAAAAGTGCTTTTTGTTTCAAAAAAGCCGTTAGTTTTATATATTTACCGCTGTTGACGTCTTTTGCTTCATGTCGTAGTGGCGATTGTATTTTTCTTCGGATTTTTATGATAGAAGTTCTAAAGTCTCTAATGACTTTTCTTGAATTTCAGGTGGCGTGCACTGAATATCTTTCATAATTTGTTATAAATAAATCGCAAGAAAACTATTATCGAGCCCTGTTTAACCAAACTTACTAGTGTCATTCAATGTCTGTCGTGACATATAGCAAAAAGAAAACCACACTTCATTGAAGATGATGTGAAAGTGGATATTTTGTTAAGTGTTAAGTGTTAAGAAAATCCAACTTCAAGTACACGTCAAATTGCCTGTGAAAATAATGTTAGTGATACAACTGTTCTAAGAAGTCTTCATAAAGAAAAACTTCATCCCTACAAATTAACTTTTGTGCAGGAGTTAACAGAAGACGATCCAGATCGTAGAATGGATTTCTGAGAAAGATTGATGAATAAGCTGAACAGAAATGAGATAGCTTTTGGTGCCATTCTTTTTTCTGACGAATCAACATTCACATTAAATGGTGAGGTAAACCGACAGAACTGTAGATATTGGTCAGCAGAGAATCCTAATTGGATGCGTGAGACACATACTCAGTACTCTCAAAAGGTGAACGTTTGGGCCGGTATCATAGGCGACCATATTATTGGTCCTATATTTATAGATGAAAATTTGACAGCTGAAAAATATTTAAATATGCTCAGAAATACGGAATATTTCACCTCAAACTTTAAACAAAGTTGAGGAGGAGTTCTATAGGAGACTGTGCTATTGCCAACAACTAGGTGGAGAACATTTTAAGCATTTATTTTAATGTATTTAAATCAAATACATCAGGTATTTTATGTACCTATGTGTTTAATAACTGTAAAAATAAAAATTTTACCCTGTATAATTCATAATTGACCATACATTATTTAGTTTGTTGGAATCGGTTCATTAAGAGGATTTCAAAAATATGCAAATATACAGGGTACTTCATTAAAAAAAACAACACCGACTATGGCATACTTGCGTGAATCACCCTGTACATTTGAATTTATGTTCACATAATGCACAACTCAATTCAAAATTTGACTTGTCTCAGCATTTTTTACAATTTTCTATAATAATGGCATAAATAATTTTATTCCATAAGTGGTTTCCACACTGTATATACCTAAAGTGATCAATTTTGGCTTAATTATTATATATAAAGGCTCTCCATGTATTCTTGTTTCTTGCTTTGGTTCGTGCTTCCGCTAAAGTTATAGGTACCTTTGCTTTCCAAAACTTTTTATATGTTATCGTCCCATGTTTTTCTTGGTCTGTCCCTGGTTCTTCTTTCATGTCTTTCTGCTTCCCATACCTGCTCCACTGGCATGTTGTTGCTTAATCTAGTTAAGTGTCCAAACCATTTAAATCGTCGATCTTGTACTATCTGTATTACTGGTGGAGCATTAAGGTTGTCTCTCACTATTGAATTTTGTATTATGTCTCCCCTTGTAATACCTGCGACCTTCCGTAGGTATTTCATCTCTAAACTCTGATTTCCATCCTCCTCGTCAGTACCCAGCTCTCGCATGTGAACGTTAATATAGGGAGAAATATAGTTCTATATACAGTCATTTTCGTTTTAACCAAGATTTCTTCCTTTCCAATGAGCGAGCTTTTGAGACTATGGTACATTATCTATTCTTGTATTTAACTATATGTCCTGGTTCTCTTTATTATTGATGTTTACTCCTAGGTATTTGAAACTTTCTACTTGTTCCAGATGTTTTCCGGTAAGATCTACATTTATTTGGGTATCTTCTTCTCCTGTCATCATTACTTTTGTCTATCCTTCATTTATTTTCAAGTTTTTATTTTCTAGCTCCTCTTCGCATTTCATTTTATCATTATTTATCACTATGTATGTTTTTTTGTTGTAGTTGAACCTGTAGATTTTAACCGACGTTAAAGTTGGAAAAGTAACTTTCCAAGATAAAATAAATCCATTATACGAGGTGTTTTTAGTATCACTGAGGTATAATAAAAGTCCAGTCGAAAAACACTTATAGTAGTTACTTGGATAAAGAATTGTCTCAAGGCGATTAACTATTTATCGAAGTCGATTCCAGTGTGAAGTTTTTACTTTCCAAAGCATCAATCTGAAGTTTTTCAGATTGAAAGACAGATTTATTCCGGATTGGAATGAAATATGGAGGAAGCAGATATCTTTAAAACCGAAAGGACGATATTCACGTGCACAATGTGGCACAATACATCTGATGTGATTTTCATTGTGGATAATTTATTTTCAGTTTCACTGGAAATACTATCAACCTGTTAAATTTAGATGTGTATGTTCTTCCAAATTTTCGATAGATCTTGTTATTTCGAATACGTGGAACAATATTCAAAGAAAATTCCAGAATTACTTTTTCCAAGACTGATGAGTTGACATCCATCGAAGATACCTACATGATTCGAAATCATTCTGGAGGAAAAAATCTAACGGACTATGATCTAAAGAACGTCCAAGCGGTTGAATTGGAGAATTCCAAAAAATTGGAACTTTAGTTCTTTACGTCAGGTTATGTTTGAGCGACCAGGGGTCACGACGCAAAAGATCTGACCGTTACGTTACGTTACGCTACGTTATGTTACGTTACGCTACGTTATGTTACGTTGCTTCGTTATGTGCCTTGCTTGCGTGCTTGTGCTCTCTCCTTAGTCTTTCTTTCGTTTACGAAGCAGCGATTCATATGCTCCGGCCGGGATTCGAACACGGTCCGCCCGCGTGGAAGGCGAGCATTCTACCACTGAACCACCGATGCTATATTAAAATTCGATGCAAAGCTGGTATTCTCAGTGCTGGTGATATACTTGAATTTGTTCGGATGAATGTTTACTATTATTCCCATAAATTTTATTGCGCGATTGATCTTCTTTGTTCATTTCGAAGAAATTTAAAATATTTTATTCGGAATTTATTTCAATACGATCGCACAAAAAATGGTATAAGCATCTCGAACGTTAAGGGTAATTACAACGTTTGTATGTAGATTCTTCTCGTAAAATTGGACAAAATGATATGAGGATTGAGGGGTCTAGAACATTAACTTTTCGAAATACAGGGTGTTGAAATTTTGAAAACTTGAATGTTTTAATTCGATAACTTTAAAATGGATGGATAAATTGATTTGACATTTGGCAGGTTGTTTTTAAATGTGAAAGGCTATATTTTGAAAGAATTAGTAGTTTGTGCAACTGGTGTGGATATGATGGCTATATCGCACGAGGACGAAGTTTGAACACGACGCCGTAGGCGGAGTGCTCAATTGTGCAAGTGCGATATGGACTATCCACACGAGTCGAGCAGCATATTTTCTCTACGACCCACTCAAGAAAAAATCTAGAAAATAAAAATTTCTATAAACTGTAATTTAACTTCAAATTGAAAATTTAACAATTCAATTTCATGTTTCCACTAATTTTGTGGTAAACGTACAGTTCTTGAATGTCCAATTTGTATAATGCAACGGTTTCCCTTTTTAAATAATATACGATGCTGTTATAAGTAGATGTTGCCAGTCGGACTCCCCCATGAAGGGTACAGTACCATTATTTATAATAATGAATATTCTGCTAAATATTTCGAACGTCTACTTGTTGTCGTTATTAATATCAAGCAGAATAATTATTTAAAAATGAAATTAACAATAAAAAAAAAATTCTTCACGGCGAATCGAGCCCGGGTCTACCGCGTGAGAGTCTGGCTTGCTTACTACTCGGCCACCGAGGCATATGCAAATTGTGTATCTACCTATAACGTCAAATGTATTACATAATTTTTGCTCAAAAGGAACTAAAGTTCCTACCATGTGTCCCGCGACACGTTCTACCTTTTTTTCTCAGTAAATTGGAAGAATTGGATATACAAACGTGAAAATTTGAAGATATGGGTTTTAGGATCTGGGAAATCATAATATGTTTTCCATTTCGATGTATTTCCCAGAGAACGTCAAAAAGCTATGTTGTTGGTGTAACTTTGCGATTAACTTATTTATCGTTAACGGTATCCCCCTATTTATTGGAAAATATTAAAACTGCATCAGTTTTGCGACAAAAAGGTATACCTATAACTAGTCTCAAAAGTTACTGGTTCTTGAGATATTCGCATTTTCAAGCCCCCCTTCATAATTCTTTTTCCACTTATTAGCAAAAAAATAATAATGTTAGTATGCACTGATGTCAGCTTTATTATCAGCTATAATATAGCAAGAACATTGATAATTTGCAATAATATTGTCATAGATTTCGAAATATTGCTTGGTAACAACCAGACTCCGAAGGCGGAGGATTTTTACCTCAAAGCAACATGCTGGCAGTAATTAGTTCTAAAATTGCTATTTTGTTGATAATGTAAAGCCACAAAAAATAATCGCAAAAGTTTTCTCCAATTTCGTAGGAAATGCTCAAATTTTGGTCGTATATAGTAGGTGTTTTTCAAACAAGTGGCATTCGACAACAAATACATGAAAATGTTTTGATCATTCAGTAAGTTGGAGTGATTTGATTATATATTTTGAAAAAATGTGCTGAGGGAAATAATTCGTTTGTTAGTGAAATAAGTAGAACAAATCAATGGTCCGGTGTTACAAATAATTCAAATAATGCTGAAACTGAAATCTCTTCACCGAACAGTGAAAATCCTGTGAATACGGTGTTTCAGTTTCAGTGGTGTTTGGGGAACGATTTCGTCTGGTGAAAACTGCATCCAATGATGATTGTTGTTTACGACTAAGTTGTCATGAACCTTTTACGTTGTATTGCAAATAATGGAAATCGATTGGCACTTTTCATAGAAAAGCTTGTTCGAAATAGTGGTTGCCCTATTTGTAACCAAGGAGAGGTAAATAACAAGTCTCGTGTAGATTTTTATGTCCAGACTTATGTATTTCCACAGGCATGGTTTGCTGTCCAAATAATCTAATCGAATTCGGACTTATTCAGTTGGAGCATTATATGAAAAATCATTTTACCCTGACCATGAAAATTGTTATGATGGAGGCCGATATGAATGAGTGGATTGCCAAATTTAAATCGTGCGTAACAGACAATGCGACAAACTACTTATACGAAGCTGAAGGAAACTTTAATGATGATAATTTCCATAGCCTAACGTCACTATCAAAACAGAAATGCTGAACTTTTCAATCACTGTTAACCTGTAAAGGTTTATAATAAATTGGGAACACCAACGGATAATTTAATAAAACTAAGGCAGGGATTATCAAGTGAAAATGTTAGTCTTGCAACAACCATATCAAATATCATATCAAATTACAATTTTTATGACAATTCCAGATGATTAAGGAAGTCTGGATGAGTGTGTATGTTCCGCTATTGTTGCTGATTCAACAATTTGCATTTTAGATGATTCAGCTTCACCCAAGATATTCTGTGCCGTTGCAATTTTATAATTAATGCTTCCTTCAATATATCTCTTGGCCCTTTTCCAACTTCCATCACGTTTCAGTTGGATGATACCACCTCCTCTATTAACTATAAAAGTAGCTGACGTGCGACGAAAACTGTGGCCTGTATATAATTTATAATCTGTTAAATCCAAATACTGGGCGATTTCACAAGGTATGGTATTTTCCAATTATATTTGTTCCCACCACTTTTTGAAAGCATTGAATGATAAAAAAATCAATTTCTTCACTATTAGTAACAGTAATTGTTTTTGAGTCAGGAGTTTTCATTATTAATAGCGAATCTTTGTCTTCAATGTCTTCTATGGTCATTTTCACAAGTTCATCTCGTCTACATTCACCGAAGACTCCCATAATTAATACTACCTGTCAATAAAATAGCTTATCAATATTTGCAGAGTGATAAGTTTCACCTGGCGCTTCACAGAGGAATTTGAACAATTTTTCTCTGGTGAGAGTTCCTAATTTTTTTTGGTTTGTATCCTACAAATTGGCATTTTAGGTATGCGATTAACTAATGTTAATATTGTTTCCTACAGCTAATACAGATCGTAGCATCAACAAATTATTTATCATCATTTGACATTCATTTGATGAGGCTTATGCCAGGGCCATTGAAAAATTATTGAAAAATACGTTTTTTATTAGAAATTATAGGAGAATTTGGATGAATTTCCGAATTTTTTAGTCCTTTGGTAATCTACAACCATACAAATACTTTTTTCTACAACTGCTATGAAAAGTGACGTATTTCTCATAGCTTACTTAATTTCCAAACAAAATATTGCTCATACTGTGTGAAATATTATTTCTCATGGCACTTTTCCCGCGCCACATACATTTGTATGGAGAATCAAAAAAAATCGACAAAAACTAAGTATGCCACTGTCATCTTCGACTACCTACTTAGTTGTCACAAAACTGTCAGATTGAATCAGAAGTTTTTAAACTCGAAAAGGTAGTTTCAAATAACAGAGGATTCAATGAAAAGAAATGACGTTCCGGGTTTGACCATACGAAATTGTACAAATTCCACCATCAACTATAATTTTGAATAACATCATTCAGCAGCTTGGAGATAGGATACTTCAGTGTTATTTTTGTTTCACTTACTATAAAAATAAATATTAAATTACTCTACTTGTATTCTTTAAATTTGTGCAGTTGTAGAAAAAGTATAGTGTGCAGCATGTGAGGAAATTACTTTCCTCACTCGTGTGTTTGCGTCACTCGCCCATCGGGCTCGTGCCAAAAACTTTCATACTGGTGAGAAATGTTGAACTTTCCCCTCTTTCTGCACAATATACTATTTCTCACGCTAATAGAATAGTTAGGAACATTATTTTTTCTACGACCGTATATACAAAAAAGTACACCAACCTATTTTTCAAAATTCATTTTATTCCAACTTACATATACAAAACTTTAACCAAAAACTATAATTATTATTATAAATATTAATATTAGAAACACAATTTGTTGCATTCTGTAAATTACTCAAAATTGCCGGTCCAATGGAGTTATTTGGTGTTAACTGGTAAGTGGATGACGTTGATGAGGATGGCATCGGTTGCAGGTCACATAAAGATGACGATGAAGGAGACGGCAACGGTTTTAAGTCATTTGTTGATGAAAGAATTTCATTTGATATAATTTTCTTATATCAAACCCGGGTGGTTTGGGTTTGATAGGTGTTTTATGACACTACTTTGAAGAATGTACAAAGTTATATCAAAATATTTTCATTATTTTATATTTTCAAAAAATCAAAAGTGCAACAAAAAGCTCGAAAAGATGTTGATTTTATTTGATGGACTATTTATTCACCTGTTGTAACAATAGTTATAACTTCCGAAGTGGAAAACTATCTAATAAGGTCAAATTCTGCATAATTTTACTTTCCCGCACTAGTGCGGGAAAGTGACACTTTCAAAACTAAAATGCGTGCGGGAAAGTGGGTTAAAACGCACGGTAGTAGAAAAAAAATATATCATATTGATTGGGTTACTTTTAGTAGCGATTGTTTATTGAACTTGAGTATACACTCTCCTATAGAAATGTAGCCACACATGCAATAGAATTACGACCTTAATGACGTGAGCGCAACTTTATTTGGCTTATTCTATTTATAGTGACATATACTTTGTATATTTGGTTTTGACACAAAGCTTTTAGGAATCCCTTTCTACGAAAAAGCATTTTATGGTTAGATTCGGCTCCGTGTTTCATCTATATAATACACTCTGCGGTTCTCCTTTCAGGATGAATTCTTCTTGATATGTTGTCGGCATAGATTTGCATAACTATATTCCTTGCTCGTAATAAACACACATTTCGCTACTCAAGTCACTTTGTTACAATCGAAAAATCAAGACTGATATAAAAATGGCAAAAACATAAAAATTGATAATTTACATGAACTTGACATTTTGTTTAAAGAATGCAGTTTATGGAGCAAAGAGATAATTGATCTAAACGCTCATTCCTTTATATGCTTCCATCTATTTTTAAGTACTCGTAAATTGATGATGCTTTTACTGAACGGGATAAACCTCCTTGTCATTGTAGTCTCTATTTCAGGGTGATTTGTTAGAATTATGGACTCGGTGAATAAAATTAGGTTGCGGTCAGACAAACGACTTTTGGAAATTGAAAAACATTTGATGAATGAGAAAACAAACTTTCTCAAGCTCTGATTGAAGATAAATGAAAATAATTTTTCCCACGACCACATATAACAAAGTAACTTATATTGCACTGTAAAATCCCACGGAAAGTGGGTGATTTTAACGAGCGTGCGAAGTACTTTACAGACGCATGCGGATAATCTGTCAAATACATAATTTCCCATCACATGTATGTATTTATTGTTTCGACCCTTACTTTGTGGAGTCAACTCATTAAGTAGAATTGATTAGAAACTTCCAGTTCCATTTGAAAAAGTAATCCATCTATTCAATATCTAGATTTCAAGCAATCTAATTGAAAAGTCTGAGTTTTTTCATTTTTGTCATGGAAAAAGGTGTGGGACGCATTCCATAATCGAGCCCGCGTTCTATTCGTCAGAAGATCATCAAATCAACTAATTATTAATTTAGAATTCTCCACGCGGCACCATATTTTTCTGTAGCAGGTAACCGCTTTTCTATATGTCCCCACTCGAGAAAAAGGAACAAAAAAGTCTATTCCTTCTACCAATCGCTTCAACAATTCCTGCAGCACCTCCCAGTCTGCTGGAATCAATATCCTCCAAATGCCGAGCTGGCTGAGGAAGAGCATGTGGGTTCCGGACAGCAGCCTTGGGCTGCACTGTAATGTGTGAGAATTGTACGGCAGAGACATGCACGAATCGGCCAACATTGAATTTCGTCTTCAACGAGGGGTTGGTAGATGTTGACGACTTTCCTCTTCGATTCTTTCCATTTTATCATAGCATCTAAACATAAAATAGCTATGTTCAGCATTGAACGTCCTAAGCATTAACATTTCCTTTAGGAAAATATGTTTTTTAACCCTTCCTTACACAATTAGAACAATGGTGTCTGCACTATAGCTTGAAATTATTGATACCAAATACAATTAAATACTTCCAGCCCTAGTTAAATTCCTAGCAATGTGGTCCAGTTAAAAACTTAATTGGGTAGATCATATGATGCAAACCTCACCTCATATTCTGAGATGGGAAATTGATTGTTTCAAAAATTTGAATTCATTCTTAAAACGCTGCTTTAAAAAACGGTGTAACGTAAACTCATGGAAGTTGACATGGATTTTCAGAGAGAATTTTTGAAACTAATGGAAATACAGTACAGAGTTTGATAATTCAATATTTTGAAATTGACTCTTATAAAGGGTGGTTGTATCTTCCAAACTAACATGTTTACAAAGAAGTGAAGAGAGACAAAAAAGTATGAGAACAGCGTTCCATAAAAGTTGGGGTTTCGAAAAGATGCCGACCTCCCATCTGGTTTGTGGTCGTGTTCATGGGCCCATAGCCGGTTATCGTATAGTAGTGTCCTCCATGAACTTCCCACCTTCCCAGAGAAGCGTTAAGAAAATTCAATACAGATTTTCAAATGAGTCAACCCGAATTTTTTTTGCATGCACTTCTGGTAGATGAGGTGAGGTTCCATCAGCTTATTTGTGATCACAGAATATGTGGGGAATAATACCATAAAAAAAGGAAATATCCATTACTCGAGATGAACAGAGTAGACTCCGTTCCATTGAGGAAGAAGCTACTAGAGTCTAGTTGCTGACCAATTTTGATGTTCAGATATTGTTATGTGCAGCTTCTTCGCGCATAGACTGCAACTTCTATACTCTAGTGGCTTCTTCCTTCATAAAACGGTGTCTATAATGCCACGACTGCAAGTAGAGTGTTATTCCTCAGGTAAAATTTAGCAGTTGATAATTCGAATGCTTTTTCGAGAAATGTTAGGTACCGAAAAAGTTCTGGAGTATAAACATGCATAGATTGTAAAACACGCTGGAGTTGGAGGAAATTGAATCGCAAATGAACAAACAACAGCCTTCTGAAGGCCAGAACCCGTTTGTGGCATAGGCTCTTATTTAATATTGAAAGAAATAGGCATAGAGAAAATCTGACCATTGGAAAGATCGAGGACTTAAAAATTCAGAGATATTCCTGAAAAACTGAGAGCAAGTGAGAGCTGATTAATGCCTAGGCCTGAGTAAAACTCTTATAAGAGTTTTATCAGGTGACCTTGAATAACTACCTTAAAAAGCGTACAAAAGTAGAGTAAGAAAATTATAGATTCTGTGGAATGTCAGAAGAAACCTTCATTCACATTCTGGCGGATTGCACAGCGATACAGAATTCTAGGACACCTAGGAGACTACTGGAAATGAGAGTGACACTTACTTAAACGGAAGTTTGCGAATATCCTCCAGTAAATAGGTCTATGGGAGCTTCTAGTCCCTGATACTTTTCTCAGAAACCACGTAGCAGGAAGTAATAGATCTTTCAAGTCTTGGTGAATATCATTCCAATATCCATACATACAATATCCATACATACAATATCCATACATAATCTACGTTTTCCAATAGGCCTACTAACGTCTTTGTCATGAGGATTGGAGTGACTAAATATTCCGAGTGCAATCTTTGCCTGGAAGGTGAGGAAACATCAGAATGTAAACTTTACAATCTATAATGTTTGTGAGGACTTTCTCCCGTACTCGGATCCGAAAAATCATTCACTGAACAAATTAGTTTGGAAGCTGAATTTTTTTGGTGAAGGATGATCTTAGTGATAGTTCCTAAAGGATGCTAACTGAGAATCAAGCATTTTTGTTGTATTGAATTAGTTGAAGTCGCAGTTTCAAGTGAAAAATTCGAATATTATAAAGCATTGGAAAAATTTACCTATTTGAAATAATATTAATTTCTTGGACTCCAGTTAGTTTAACGAACTTCATCTTAGTTTTATTTAATCCCTTCAAAACTCGCGGTTGTTCATGCAACCGTGAAATTTCTGTTAAATTGTAGCATTTATATTATAGCCTTGTTGTCACAAAACAACAGCTTAAATACCTCCAATGCCGGCTATAAAGATTACGATATGCTCTTCCGAAAGTAATGAAGTTATAACTGTGATACAATTGTATTCATATTAGTCAACTTTGATATAGCTCTTTTCAGCGTTTTGAGCTTCACAACAATAAGACATGAATTGCAAACAGTGGTGATGTTGAACGGGACAGTTGTAAATGTATGTGTCTCATTTCCACAATCTGTTCCGTGAAATTGTAATCTTCCTTTTCGGTGAAACAATTTAACAGAAGCCAGCAGCATATTCACTGGAAAACTTACAGCTATCTTACATTCCTCAAAATTGCCTGTGCCTGACAATGGAAGGATTCAAGGTATTACTGTGCTGTGCATAATTCAAAATCCGTCTACTTAAACCGCGAAGTCATTTTTGAAATCGAGAACCAACTTTCCAAACTCCAGTCCAATAATAGGAATGTAACTTTTTCATCAAAGGTTCTCATCAAAGACCGGGTAAAAAGAGTAACGAATACGCCGATATCAGTCAAAAATAGTCATATCCCAAAAATAAGAGCTGATACCTCAACAAGACCACGGGGAATTTGTCAAGAATATTGTTATGGATAGGTGACAATATAAATGGGGCCTGGAGATCCATAACAAGATACATTGAATAGTAACAAATGTGAGAGAAACTCCTTCCCCACCGACTTAAGCTGAACAAATAACAGCTACCCGACTAAGGGCTGGACACACACACAGCCCTAAGGGTGCTTCTAAACGGGCCATTGCCAGCAATAACAGCCAGACTGGGTAATATATTGACAATATTTTCAGTGTGTCCTGACCTCATAGCTACACATGTTATGTGCTGACTATGCATTTAATTGGTTGCAGCAAGAGTTGCCGGCATGGCCAGCGAAAATACTCTGCAATTTTACTTTGTGTTGGTGTTCGTTTGTTGTTGTTGTTGTTATGTAAATTTTGGAGATTTTAGTATATAAAATGACTAATACTTGGTCGAATGAAAAGATTATTAAGTTTATTGATGAAATACATTCATATTCTGAATTATAGAATTGGGAAACCGGAATTTATGAAGACAAAAATGCTGAAAAACACGGATGGGCAGTTATCGCCCAAGCATTTGGTATATCAAGTGATGAGGCCTCTGAATAATTCAGGAACTTGAGAACTTATGCAAAGAATAAGGTGGAAAAGGAGAAAACCGGTAGTGCTCGTAGTAAACTGGTGAAATGGTAGTTTTGACTTGTTATCAAGACTTATTTCTAGACTAAGGTAATCTAAAGTTCCACGCCTAAGGTCGAATCCACAATATACTCTTCTTTTTCTTCAACTTTGTGTTAAAAACAATATAAGTGGCTGCGACGCGAATGAAATGGTAGTTTTGACTTGTTATCAACACTTATTTCTAGACTAAGGTAATCTAAAGTTCCACGCCTAAGGGCGAATCCACAATATACTCTTCTTTTCCTCCAACTTTGTGTTAAAAACAATATAAGTGGCTGCGACGCGAATGATTTCGTCAGCCATTCTTGCATGATTATGTAGCCTGTCTACGAAACAAATAATTCACATCAATGTGCCATAGTGTTGGAAACAATATTGTCGAGATATATATGGCACAGTCATATGCTACAATTGAAATGTTGTCATGAGGGCTGGGCTATATAGTTGCCAATATTGCAGCCACATATTGCACTAGAGATATTGCCCATTTAGGAGGTGCTTAACGCAAATTATCTCATAGGTAAAGAAGGCCTGATGTAATGGAAATATGTCAATTAAACCCTCTTTGGAAACCAGCGAAAACAACATAGGATCCCCAGCACCGCACAGTTAACGGAGATAAATGGTATAATAAAAAAACTATATCACAGTCGAATGAAGCTTTAACTACGAGCTTTTCAATAAAAAACAGATTAACTATTGAAGAATCCAATATTCATAGCAGTTTTTTGTTTCCAACTATACAATCGTATCTTTTACGACTCAATTTCTAGACTAACTAGTTGTGAAGCTTTGATTTACAGTTATTTCTCTTATTTACGTTGTGCTCAGAACACGTTTCTAACAGAAAATAGAATATTTTCTTCATCATATGGTTGATCAGTCGTGTGATAAATATGATAAACCATTTTGATATTCGAGGGAATAGTTCAGAAAAAAATTCACAAGAAAACATCCAATTCATTTGCACCTCAGTTAGGATGCTTGTGGCAGTATTTCAATCAAGTGCGCCTTCCTCTACACAATTCGCTAGGAAGCACTTAGTGAGATCTCAAAATTTATTGATCACATTTATCCATACATTTTTCTTATTAATCATACTAATCCGTAAAGAAAATTCATTAATTTGGTTTTGTTTGGAGCAACAGCAAAAATATATTTATATATTTCATTTATCCCAGCCACACCGCACCGGATATACCTTTAATATTTCAGCAGTCGAAACGAGCATTAAATAAATGCATCAGCCATAAAATTCAGACAACATACAAATGTCTTACCGATAGAAAAACTGCTCGTGTTGGGAAAACTCAAATTTATGTATAGACAAATATATAAATTTTGTCTTTGTGCGTTGTTTGTGTATCAAAGAGGAAGTGAAGCAAATAATATCAGGGAAAAATAAATAGAAAGTCTTTAGGAGCAATTCTGTAAGCAAATGTTAAATTTCAAAACACAGTTAAAAAATAAGACAATCTGCTAACTAATTCTTGCTAGTCTGTATGCATTATAAGCATTACAGTATTAACGGAAAACTCTTTATTGGATACCATACATGTTGAAATTTGAATCCTAATATCGATTAAAACATTTCTGATAGCGGAAACTCTGTCAAACATAACAGCGTACCGTTAATTTTTAACCACTTCTTATATAATTGACCCTTTTATCTATTTTATTTATACTACAATTTCCTATAATCTCCGGAACAAAATAATTCCAACTTTTCATCACGCCTTCCAATTTAATACTACACGTGGTGTTGTTTTCGATCTGGAGGACGTTCACATTTGTTTTTGTCCTCGATGTGATTTTTTTATGCACTTCTCCATTTGGCGTGTTCAGAGTCGCGGAATAAGGAACAATAGCGACTGTATCACGAAAACCACTTAAATTTTCCAAACGTTCCAATGGAAATTTTGCTGTATTCTTTTCAAGTTAGGTAGCACTAGTTCCAATTACAAAAAATAAGTCGTTCTCTCTAAAATTGAGGTATACTGAGAATGCATGTTTTGTGAATTAATTTGAATAGGTACGTTTACTGAATGTACCGGCGAATAGCCAGTCCTTTTTCCTTATCAACATGTGATTCTCGTCGAAAACCTGTAGCACCGATCACCGCTAAAAGGCAAAATTTTTACATTTAATGTGCGACGGATAATCTCCGTTGGTGAGGATCAGTATACACTGATATTGGTCAAATATTCCAATTCTTCTCTCCTATACAGAGATAGAAATTAAGAACACACTACGAATACGTAACGTATGTCGATTGCTCATCGCATAGTTCAACAATTTAATAGCGAGTAGTGAGAATAAGCTTTCTCTCTCCTGTGATCCATGAAACAATCAAGTTGAATTTTTAAAATTTATCTTTTATTTAAACTTTATCTTTCCTAAAGTGCATTCAATGTGAATGGTAAGTTGCATTTAAGTCTATGCTTTTCCTTTTGTGATTTTTGCTTTTATATTTTTTCCTCCTAGTGATAAGCGCCAGATACACACATACAATGATATTTTTTTTATCTTTTTCTTTTTCTAGTTTTTCTTATACAGGTGATAAAAGGTTCACATGTATATAGTTGAAGTCTTTAGAATAGGTATATTTAGTTAATTAATTAATTCAATCTAATTACCAACAAGAATATTATATTTCCGGATTACATTTTTCATTTCATTTTTCACATTTCTTTATTGCTTCTTTTGTTTTCTTTTTATATAGTAAAATACAGGATATTTTTTTTATGAACCACGTTCTTAAATGATTTTCTTATCAACCATTTATTGTAAACCGAATAACTGTAGATATCCTGAATTCTACATGAAAAAGGAATGTAACTATTGCTGATACAATGTATCTTTCTTAGCACTTACTTAGTACCTGCGACTTTTTACCTACGACTTGGTACCTGAAACTTAGTAACTTACTTTGTACCTGGAAGTGTGTACCTGGAAGTTGTACCTGGAAGTTTGTACCTGTAAGTTAGTACCTGAAGCTTAGTGCCTGAGACTTCGTACCTGCCACTTCGTACCTGCCACCTAGGACCTGTCCGAAGAAATTAAGGGAAGTAAACCAATGTAAAAACAACGTGCTTCAACAAACAAAACCAACATTTTTTCATTTTTTTTTCTACTGTGATATTTTTAAATTCAATATACAACTTGTAAATTTAACAACGTTGTTCATATTCCTTCCCTTCCAACATTTCCAGGTTTGTTGATAGAGAGAGTTGTGAGGTGAAAAACAAGTCGACTAATATTATTCAGGGTGGCGCCCACTTACCTTTCTCGATTAACTTTAATTACATTTCTTAACTTGATTTATTAACTTATTAAATTCATTTGGTTTCTTAACTTCAATA
>CAJUYG010003092.1:0-24133 GCA_910591675.1 Galerucella calmariensis
CTTACCCATCGGTTTGGCCCTACTGTTCAAAAACTTGAGCAGCCTTGACTTAGACAATCAAAGATTCTTTTGGGGGACTACAACCTGTTGAGATCAAATGAATGCATAAGTCAAGTCATTGTCGTCTGAATGGGCACCTGAGAAAGCTCAAAATATTGGAAGAAGAAGAATGAAGATTTTGTGGCATGGAAGAAGAAACTTCCATCCACATACTTTCCAACTGCACAGCACTTCAGAATCCTAGAGCACAGCTCCTGGGAGATTATTGGATAGAAGAGGAACATTTACCTAAATTGAAGCCTGCAGATATCCTAAAATTCCTCCGGGAAATAGAACTAAAGGAGCTACTAGTTTCTGAGACTCTCCTCAGAAACTAAGTAGACATAAGGGGGCACAATCAAAGATTACAGAATAAGAATATAAGATGTTTCACTCCAGGGCGGTTTGATTCAAGTTGCTGTCCCAAACGGACGCCGCTCTCATAAATTATGTTCACGACTCGCTTTTGTTGTCAATAACGAGACCGGTAGATACCAGATAAGTTCGAAAAGCTTATTTTATTTCAAGCTATACAGGGGTAATTAGAGAAATATATATTCAAGTTAATAGGATTCTTTATCACAAAGGTATATTTTTAAATGTTAATTATTTCGAAAAATGTTCGGGATATGAATTTGAAAAGGTAAGTAAAAAATAAACTTGAATTTTTAAAATTAATCAATTCACAGTTTTTATCCAGCATCTTAGTAATTTTGTGATACTTATTGATAATCTAGCAGATATTTATCACAAATTCAATTAAATATACTCATTAGCCACCAAAATAATAGGGCCACTAAATCTTAAATTTGGATCTTTAAATAACGTGTATTTATTGGATTGAAGGTTGAAACAGTAAAAAGAGAAGCAGCTGCAGGATACCTTTATTAAAAATTTTTATAAATGTAAATCTACATGTACTAACTTGGTACCTTATAATCATTTTATTGCCAATTCAATGGAACATAAGGATCAAGTTGATTCTATCTACACAGATTTCTCTAAAACCTTTGATAGAGTAAACCATCATTTGCTTATTGCTAAGTTAGGAAGTTACAGATATGGAGGTAAAATTCTTGAGTGGATAAGTAGTTTTCTTTCTGGTAAGTGTCAATATGTAAAGTACGGAAATTGTTTATCTCAATGTATATCAGTGACCTCAGGGGTTCCACAGGGATCCCATATTGGACCTCTTTTGTTTAATATATTTGTTAATGACATATCATCAATAATTAAAAATAGTGAATTCCTTATGTTTGCTGATGACCTTAAAATATTTCGAGTCGCTAATAACATAGCTAATGCATCTTTGTTGCAAGATGACCTTGAATGCTTAGCCAGTTGGTGTGAGGTAAATATGCTTTACTTAAATATAAAAAAATGTTTCAAAATTACTTTCAGTAGGTCACGGAACCCTGTCAACTATTGTTATAACATAAACAATGTACCTCTACAGGAACATAATAATATTAGAGATCTAGGAATAAATTTCGATTCTAAATTAACATTCAAATACCATATTAACGAAACAACTACTAAGGCATTAAAGACATTGGGATTTGTACTGAGACACTGCAAGTCCTTTTCTGTGCAAACTTTAAAGATGTTGTATTTTAGTTTGGTACGATCAGTTTTGGAATATGGTTCTCTTATTTGGTCTCCTTCATATAATACTGATATTGAAAGCTTTGAGAAAGTACAGCATAAATTTTTGAGAGTATGTGCATACAAAATGGGCTTCAATAGGCAACAATACACATATGATGACATGCTTTCAATACTTAATATCTCTACCCTACACCATAGAAGATTAGAAGCAGATTTGTGTTTTCTCCATAAGATTTTAAATGGTAGTGTTCAAATTCCAGAGGTATTACGTTTAATATGTTTTAATACTAATACTAGAAGAACTCGTAATACTGAAAAATTTAATATTTCATTTCATACCACCAATTATGGGCAAAATGAACCAATCACAAGAATTTTAAAATCTGCCAATGAACATGCTGGTAGTCTGGATTTATTTGGAATATCTACATCAACATTTAAGAAATCAGTTAAGCTTCTAAATATTTAAGCAAATTAAATTAATAATTTGTAATAATTTTTTTTTCTTATATATTACTCATTTATGTATGAACTCTTTATACTGAATGAACTTTATGTTGTAAAAATGGTAAAACTGTAAATAAATAAATAAATAAATGTAAAATACTAAGTTTGGAGTTTGGTTTATGTGTTAAATTTTTAATCTATTGTCTTTCCAATCTTTCAATATACATTGGAGAGCGAAGACCTTCCTACGAGGAAAGACTCTCCATGGCCAACCTAACTTCCTTTGAACTTCGCAGACACCGCGGAGACCTCATTACCACTTTTAAAATATTAAAATTTAATTTTGGTAATCTTGATATGATGTTCACCTTAAATCCAGATGACCGCCTTAGAGGACACCTTTTTAAACTCAAAAAAGAAAACTTTACCGTCAGATCAAGACAGAACTTCTTACCAAACAGGGTATTCGACAGCTGGAATAATCTTGATGTATCCACAGTTTCTGCACCATCGACTAACTCGTTCAAAAACAGACTTGATCATGCGCTGCTAGAGCACTTATAGTTTATTTGGTATATTGTGTATATTGTACTTATTTTTCTGTTCTTTACCTACTAGTACCTAAGTTTCTTGTGTAATTACCTGTTTTTGGGCATAATAGGGATTTGTCCCTCTGCCCTTGTCTAAATATAATAATAAATAATAATAATAATATACGGACACTGGTATAGAGACTGGCATAATATTTGAAAGGAAATTGATTTCATGGATGATGAAAAGAAAATTTAGTAAATTCGTTCAAAAAGAACTGACCAATTGCCCTTTGGTTAGCTATAGAATTGAATTTTTGTGTTTTCTTGCGTAATGTACTTGTTAATATAATATCCTTATTATAAAAATTAATCCGTAATTTTTGTATTAGCAAATATTACAAAATATTTAGTGTTTAAGCTTTGCTATTAAAGGGAAAAATATTAATATGACTTTCTGCACATTTCAACAATTAATACATTTGAAAAATCTATACAACACAAATATAAAACACGAACAACCAATAAACACCGTTCTAAAATAACAGCGCTCGACGGGCGACGTCCCGTATAATATGCCAAATTAAATGCAAGTAAGGACGTATTGTACCATCCAAGTCACCAGGGACATCGGTGCTTTACGCGATAAATTCGAACGAGTGAAACATCTTATATTTTTATTCTGTAACCTTTGACACATTAGATCTTTTAGGTCTCAGTGAATGTCACCCCAAAATACATACTACTGACTATTTTTGTGACAATCTTTGCTAATGTAAACCAGAGTATAACATATAGAATCTTATTATTGGATCTGTAATTTGTCGGATTACAGGATATTATCTTGTGAAAAATTCCAGACTATAGGGGGTCTTAGGCAGTACTTCATAATCCAACAAATTCAATAGTTTGACATAGGTTATTTTGAGATTTTCTAAATGAATAGAAATTGATTTAAAACTGAATTAAACTAACCTGCATTGTCAGCAATAATAGTGGGCAATTGCAATAAGGCTTTAGCAAATGCTTCCATAGCCACGGCTTCTTTTCCTGGAGTATTGGCTGCAGCTCTCGAAACAGCAGTGGCCATTAGAGTTTCACTACATCCTCCTCCATACACTATTCTACTTTCCTTGACGGTAGCAGCTAATACACAAAGTGCATCGTGTAATGAACGATCAGCTTCATCTATAATTTGTTGCGTGGCACCTCTAATGACAATGGTACATGCTTCTCCTAAAGCTACCCCACTGAACCGTAAAAGAATGTCTTCTCCAATCATGATTTGTTCAATAACTTTACATGTTCCCAATTTTACTAGTTCTGGGTGATCAAAAGTTGAGACAATTTCTCCACCTAAAAATAATTGTACATTTATTAAGGATTTTGATTGTACTTACTATCAAAGTAGTATATAAATTGGGAGCACAAAAACTAGGGAAAGGCTAAAGAGATAGCACAAAACATGTATGAATGAGCAAAATTTATATATAATTAATTAAATTTTGTATACTCTTCACTTATGGATAGAAAGGTTTTGATTATATCATTGTCTATTTTTATAGACAATGATTATATATTATATAAACTTGGATGATATTTGCAAATATAATTCAGTATTATTTTATAAAATGGTAATAGAAATAGAAATATTTATTCTCATATATAAAAGGTCGTCATTACAATTCATATATATATATAAATATATATATTATAAAAAAAATAAACATTTAACACCAACAATACACAGTTAAAAGTTTCAACATTTTAAATAATGCACATATATATTTTCCAAAATTTATACTTAGGTGACATGTTTAACTTCTTCAAAATAGTCGTTAATATTGTATAGACACATATCCTTCAACATACTTTTTATTTTGGTTTTAAATATTTTTGTAAGTAAGTTTTGAGTTTCTTCAGAGAGTGCATTAAAGAATCGAATACCTAGACCCTGGTACTTGTTTATTCTTACTCTTGTTGGGACAATTTGATGTTTTCCCCTAGTATCATAATTATATATGTCTGCATGACTTGTGAAGTGATTTCTATTATTTTTCACATAATTTAAATTTTCATTTACAATTAAGGAGAATAAATTAATAATTTGAAGCTGTTTATAAATATCTCTTTACAAGGTTCATGATATTTTGCTTGTATAATGGAGCATACAGCTGCTTTTTGTAAGACAAATACCCTTTGTAGCAAGCCGTGACTGGTATTGCCCCACACTAGAATACCATACAGAAGTTTAGAATGGAAGTCCATAATAAGCAGTTATTGCAGCTTCTGTGTTAACTATATTTGATATTCTACATAGGGCATATACAGTTCTAGCTAGCCCACCACAAAGGTTATCTATGTGGGGGCTCCATGAAAGTCGTGTGTCTAGATGTATTCCCAAGAAAGTAATATCTTTTATTGCATTGTTTGTGTGATTTAAGCTGAGCACGCAAGTTTCAGTTTTACTTTCGTTGAGGTATAATTCATTGCTATAAAACCAAATATTAGCTTTAGTTAGGATTTTTGATGGCGTTTCAGTTATATCAGATATATTTTTACAGTGATACGAAAAGTTAGTATCATCTGCATACATAGTGGTTAGTAGATCATTATTTACAGTATTCATGTACGATGGTAGATCATTGGTGTGTATTATGAATAGTAGGGGACCTAATATAGATCCTTGTGGGACACCTCTTTTTATTGTTAGTGTGCTACTATATTTATGGTTGTAATGTTTTGTGGTCTATTTTGTAAGTAAGATACAACTATATCACTAGCAACTCCTCTGATTCCATATCTTTCAAGTTTTTTAATCAATTGAGAATGACTGACACAATCAAAAGCTTCTTGAATGTTATTTATCAATGCTAATATAGCCTTTGTAGTATTTCTACCTTGTCGAAACCCGTATTGTTTAGCAGAAAATAAATTAGGTTGATTAAGGAACGTTACCAATTGTTTTGCTATTACACTTTCCAGTATTTTGGAGAAACTAGGTAAGATGTGAATTTGTCGATAATTTTCATAATAACTTACCTGTAACAAGTGCCAATCTCTCAATACCATCAAAATCTGCATGCTCAATAGCCATAACGCCTGCATCTGCAAACAACTGCTCTGGATAATTGTAAATTAGTTGCCTGTTGATGAATACATTGGCATTGTGTTTGAGAATCTTGTTAACTTTGTCTTTCATCTTTTCCTTTTCGGCAGATTCTAGCTCTGCTATTTTAGCCATAGAGTCAACTTTAATGTGTGACCCGAATACTTTAATTTTATCAGTATCCATAGGTGTATTAGCAATCAAGATCTTTGCATTTTCTACACGTTTTGGTTGATGTACTCCAGGTTTTTTGTCTAATAAGAAACCTTCATCCAGAAATGATTCTTCCAATGTCCCACCAGTTTTTTTGATCAGTTGAATAGCTTGTAAATCTCCAGAACCCCTGAGCCTTAAAACAGCATCTACTGCCAATTTTGCAAAATGTTCTTTGTGTTGTGACAGTATTTTTGAGCTTAATGTTGTTCTGGCAATGTTCAATAGATCTTCACGGAATTTTTCAATATCTGAACTGTTGTCTTTGGCTGTGTCCAATAGAGCTTTTCTTGCTATATCAACTGCTTTCCTCCAACCAGCTACAATTGTTTGGGGATGGATTTTTTGCTCTATAAGTTTCTCTGCTTCTTTTAAAAGTTCAGAAGCTAAAATAAATTATATTAATAACACAAATATAACAATCTGCAATTAAAACTAAATTTGTACAACAAATAATACTGATTTATGTGCTCCTTGTGCCATAAAAATTTTTGTTTGTTATAAGAATATCTGAATAATTATATTGGGAACTTACCTAAAACAGTTACAGATGTGGTTCCATCTCCTACTTCATCATCCTGTACTTTTGACATATCTACTAGAATTTTAGCAGCAGGGTTATCTACTCCAACAGATTTGAGAATAGTAGCACCATCATTAGTAACTTCAACTGAACCTGCAGATCTCCCACTGGATATTAATATTTTATCCATACCTTTTGGGCCCAATGTACTCCTTACCAAATCTCCAATAGCTATAGCACCAACAAAACTGCTGAGACGAGCAATTTCTGCTCTCTCTTCCTCGGCTTCTTGTTTAAGAATTCTTACAGGATTTAGAGAAACCTGAAAGAAAAACATTTATAAATTTTTAGATTTAAAAGCACGTGCACTGCCGGTCCTACACCTGATTTAAAAAGCATGTTGTTAGTATTGAAAAATAAATCTACGATGCTTCAAAAGAAGTATAGAATAAATATACCAGGTAAATATTTTGATACTTGCCATTTTTAACTCGCTATTTGGATTTTTTTAAATTAAAATCAAGAAATTGGAAACAGTTTTGATTTGGGTTTGTCAGAAGTTTAGTACTATTCATGAAGAGAGCTGCGGAGTGCTCTTCTATTTAATTATAATTGTCTCTTGTCGGTACAGCATCCAACCACTGTAAACTGGGAAGTGAGTTGTATCGTGTTGTATGTATCTTTCCAATATCTTCTTCTGCTTTAAAAAAGAAGAAATTACCATCCCATGGTCTACATTTATTGCTCTATGGTCTACATGTATATAATTTATTTTGTCTATGTTTGCGCCATTTAGGTTGATATGGGGCATCTTGTTTTTTAGCACTATTTACTGTATAAAGTGTTTAGGTATCAATATGAATTCTTCAAATATAGTCCAATATGTAATTGTTCGAAGCGATTTGCTTAAATCTTTAGAATGGCCTGTTGGTGCAGTTATTGCTCAAGCCTGCCATGCAGTAACTGCGGTAACCCATCTTTTTCACGAAGACGAGCATACTCAACAATATTTGAAAGACCTAGATAATATGCACAAAGTTGTTTTGGAAGCTTCTGATGAAAAAAGCTTAGTAAATCTTAAAGATAAACTAGAAGAAAATAATGTTAAACATAAATTGTGGATTGAACAACCAGAAAATATACCTACCTGTCTAGTTGTGAAACCTTATCCGAAAGATGAAGTTCAAAAGTATTTTAAAAAGTTTAAACTGTTTAAAACATGAAGATAACATACGTACTCATAAATAATTCTATTTAATATAAAGATTATATATCTTTAATTCAATATGGAAATGTGTTTTTATTTTATTAGCTTGTTACAGTCAACAATGTATGAATTAAGTAATCTAGGTAAATGAAAAACAAATTAATTTTATGATTTATTTATAAAAAGTGAATGTGATATATTACATTTTTTTCGAAGATTTTTGAGATGGCAACAATATTATTACGATTATAACCACTGAAAAAAGGAGAAAAATTATTAATAAATTTATATATCAAAATGGCCATCATTCAAATAAATGGTAAGGTTTTAGTAATTACTGTGTAAATAGCCACATTTTTTATAATCATTCATATCTCAAAGTGGACTTGGACAAGGCAGAGGATAAGCCTATTTCTTTTTATTGTGTTTATGGATAACATAAAAATTGTAGAAAATATATGGTAGGGCATAGAAACTTGCCAAAGGTTGGGATAACAAATGTAGATGACATTGTTTTATTTGCCCAAAGTGAAACCTAAACATATTGAATGAAACATTAAAGGAGTATGGTATGAAATTAAGCACAAATAAGACTAAAACTATGGTGATTGGTGATAAAAATATGTACTGAAGATCAAAGTATACAACAAGTAGAATCATTTCAGTATCTTGGGGTAGAGTTAGATCAGGGTGGAACTGAAATAAACAGAAGAGATCAAAAGCAAGATATCTTAAGAACACCTAAAATAAAAGGTCTTCAAATATGTGTACCGGCCAGTGTTAATGCATAGCTGTGAATCTTGGATACTTGAATAGAGAAGAACTGGACATACAATAAACTTACAAGTATATTAAAATATATTGAAAGACAGCTGGGTTGGTGGGGACATATTATGCAGTGTATAGAGCAGACTATATTGAGTAAAAAGCTATGGGGAGCAAACATTCAAAAAAATGAAGACGATAGGTGAAATATTACAGTGGAAAGGAAAAACTTGGATGGAAAACATTTATAAAAGAGTAAAAATATCACTCTACACCACATTAGGTATTTGATTAATTGAATAAATAATATTCAACATATTGAACATGTAGCCCTACTGTAATATATTCAAATAAAATTGAATGTTTGAGGATATTATAACCCAACAAGAAGGTCAAGTTCAAAATGAATTTTGATATATTTTTGGTGAACATGAAAACTCATGCAAATTAAATATTTACATACCTATATGAAAGACAGTTATGATATAAAATACATAATCACATAAGCCATAAAAAAGATTTCCTCCTGCATAGGATCCTGACATAGCACCAAATCTTCCAAACATCAAAGAAACTGCGAGTGCCATTCCTCTTATTTCAGTTGGATACAAATCAACAACTATGGCATTTACTATTCCTACACCAGTAGCAGCCATTAAGAATATTCCTATAAAACAACAAAATATGTACTGCCAAAAATATCTTTAGTTCAAAAATCACAGAATTTTGTTTGTCTCCACTGTTTTGCAAGGACTGTCATTGTCTTGAAATTGTCTTTGAAACACTTATATTTATATGATACGTATACTGCTCTATAAGAAAAACCCAATCACAGAGCAGGAAAAGTTAGATATTTGAAAAAATGATAAGTCGTAATAATTGAATACATACATTGGGTATAATTGCAAATGTGATTACTCAAGAAAATGTGACTTATGGCTAAAAAAAACCTCTCATTATCAAGGAATCAGAAATCTAGCATAACGATGGAATGATGAAAAATTATAAATTGAATACAATGATAAAGAGAAATTTGCGATCCTAACTTAGGAAGGAATGCTATTCAATATGGTATAGGTACCTCAAACATTATATCTCTAAATGAACAGGGATAGCAGAGACAGATCCAGAAACTAAACATTCTCAATACTTGAGAAAATACTAAACATCATTTAACTGGAAATTCATACCACAAAAAAGTATGCCTAGTTTAATGTTGATAAAAGATATAGAAGGCAAATGATTATAGACCTAACAGATAATCATATAGCAGCCATTAAAACACAGCAATTTAATGCACTATACCTATAGATGCCAGCACACACCTGGAATAAAGAGAAATGAAATAGCAGTTAAACTAGCGAAGACGAGAGGCCAATTGTAGAAAGAGAAGAGTTTAGATTATATTTGTGATTTGAATTATGAAAAAGATTCAAAAACACTAAATAGGTAGTGCTAATAATCTGAAAACGGTAAGTTAGAGGCAACAAGCCATAGGGCGCTGATGTGTAAGTGGGAATGTCCGTCTGAACTCTGGTGAGAGAGAAAGAGACTGACGATCAGAGGTTTTTCTGTCTTTGTCTGTGTATATATAGCATACATGCTATTAGAGAAAGACAAGCTAATCCTCCTACGTTCTATCTCTCTCTTACACGCTGACGGGTTCCGAGTCGGGTAGTCGCCTCTATATCTGTAGTATCTCTATGGCTTATTATCAGAGAAGAGAAGGAAAATGAATACTTTGATAATTTTTCAAGAAGGGCAAGGAAAATGGTTGAAATGTATAGAGAAATATTGCTAAAAACATAGATATACTACAGATTGAGGCAACAAGCCATAGGGCAATGATAAGTGGCAATGTCCGTCTGAACTCCGGTGAGAGAGAAAGAGACTGACAATCAGAGGTTTTTCTGTCTTTGTCGGTGTATATATAGCATACATTCTATTAGAGAGAGGCTAATCCTCCTACGTTCTATCTCTCTTCTACACGCTGACGGGTTCCGAGCTGGGTAGTCGTCTCTATCTGTAGTATCTAACTAAAAATCGGGAAGAGGAGGAAAATGAATTATTTCATATTTTTTCAAGAAGGGGAAGGAAAATTATTCAGATTTATCGAGAAGGGCGAGGAAGATTATTAAAATTTATAGAAAAATAGTGCTAAAAATTAGAGAAGTAAAATGGATTATTTGATATTTTTTCGAAAAGGAGAAGGACACAACACACATTCTAGCTTGTTCCCAATAAAAGTAAAATATAGAGTTTTCAATATAGTTATTTTATTAAAATCGCGAGTCTACCGAACTAAAAAGTCATGAAAGCAATTAGCAGATGCAATTATAGTATCTACTTGTCTTCAAAGTATTATTTTGTGTTCACTCACCTAAAGTTATTTGAATAAAAGTGTAACTGTTCAGTGATTGCGCACATATTCCCGCAACAGTTGCAACTGTGATAAAACAAGCAAGAAGTTTTCTTGGGCCGACTAAATTGATAAAACTACCAATGGTAATATAGCAAACAGCATAGCATAATCCAATTGTGAGGGATACCAAAAAGACATCTTCATTTATTTTATCGTTACATGTTTCCAGAAGCTAAAAGCAAACAAATTGTGCAAAAATAAATTTTGATTGGTCTTCCGCTACCTTTAAATTATAAAAATGCTCCTTGCGAGTCACAGGGTAGAACCAAATAAACCCTCTCACTCACCACAAACTTAACCTAATCTATAAATATTGTTTCCCACCGCGGTGCCGTTTGAAGTGGTTTGATGTAGTTTCTAAGAGGAACCAAGGGATAAACTTTCAACAAGCTAACGAAAAAAAAAAAAACGACCTGCAGGTCCGATTCAACCTCTCGTCACAAATTATAATCCGTGCTCTCGCCGCTAACTCAGCCATGTCCTCCCCTCGGAATCAGCGCTATGAGCCTCTTTCGCGCACATTCTCTAACTCGGGATTAAATGGTCCCAATTGAAAGTTCAAAACGCCAAAAGTTGTGTTTTTCCAAGTCTTGAGTGGGTACATTCAAATTTGAATTGAAATACTAATATCTTATTAATTGTTACCAAGGTAAATTTTAAACCACTTTTTGAAACTAACGTCTGAGTCAGTTGAACCGAAAACATTGTTGATTAAATCCTTGCATATGATAGCTAAAGCCTTCTTATAGTATGTGTAAAAACCAATTGAGTTTAAAAAAGCTTTTGTGGCATATGTCTCTATTCTAACAATGTCTATTTCTTTTACCTAATATTTATTAACAATTAGATTACTCAGTAACTAAATAAGATATCGATACCGCGTTTGTTGCATTCGGTTCAAGAATATACAACGTTATATGAGAAAAAATAGTGATTTACATCGCTTCATAAATTGCATTAGTCTTTTGCGTCCAAAAATCAGCTTTTTTACTTATTCATCCGCTGTGGCTACAGAAAATGGAATTTTCACATTTGGAACCACGGAATTATATAACAAATTTCACGCTCTATAACTTTGTTTTTATGTATATGCACGATAAATTCAATACTTTTCGAGTAAAATTCGAAAACATGTCGAAAAACAGGCACATTTTTGGTTGTTTTGGCTATAAACTGTTATTGTGCAATTAGCACAGCCTAAAAACCGATTAAAGCAACGGATTATCATCAACCATGTAATGTTTGAGGTATTCCATCAAAAATCTCGCCTACTGCTCTCACATCCATGTTTTGACAGTTTTTGGGCTAACCCGACCGGACTAACCCAATCCCCTCGGCTCGCGCCGTTGATAATGTGCTGGTTGAACTTGTTTGGAGAGATCGGCGGGTCGCTAATGTACAACGCCGTCAATCACGGGAATTGGAGAAGGGAATGAGCAAGATAGGCGTACCGAGCAGCGGCATTTGTTTAAATGTAAAACTAGGCACCCCCTGCTATCTTCATTTTGTTTTATATTTCTCTCATTTGTTTGCCATTTTAATTTAAAAAAAACTATGGATCCTGAAAAAGTACATTAAAAGTTTAATTGATATACCTTAAACGATCTAACTGAATTGTCTAGAATTAGCTCTGGTAAGTAATGATAATTCAAACTACGAGTTTTATTATTACCAGCATATTCAACTGCTGTGCACATTGTCACTTCGCTATGTGAAACAGCTTCGTGAACTGTAATTCCATTATCTAGAACATTTTTTCCTTGATCAACCATGATACTCATGCTGTTTAATATTTGTGGATACCACATTATAACCGTCGAAGTACTAAAAAATATTTAAATTCTTTTATACACAATTTGATTGTTTGCATAACTACTTACGTGAAAAATATTGAAAATTGAAGATAACAAACCATAATTGTTTTTAAAATGTATTTTCTTCTGAATACGGGAACGGTCTGCTGCCATACTGAACTCCAAATTCCTGAACCTTCATTATGTTGTATTGCTGTTTCATTATCGTCCCATATAATTTCCTTAACAGGAAATTCCTCGCAGCTTTTCCCACTGTTAATAGAAAACATTTTCTTGAGTATGTCTATAGCTTCTTTACTCCTTCCTTGTGTCATCAAATATTTCGGACTTTCCGGTAAAAAGGAAACCATTATTACGGAAAATAAGCTGGGTATGGCGTAGATGATCATGAGCAATCTCCATGGTCTAAATACAACGTCTACTACTGGTAATTCGATTGACCAAACTTGAGGAAGGACTACCCAAGCCATTCCAGGTAGGTACATATTGCCAAATGCTACAAACGTTGCTATCCACGAAACGATCTTCGGGCGGAATCTGTTATCGTGAAATTCACCAGCAAATGCATAAATAATTGCAGAGGATCCTCCAATGCTGAAAAATTGAAATAAATTATAGTATGCCATGATAGTTTCTAAAGTAACGTTTTTGACACTTGGTACTCAAACTATTTTCCACTCTAGCTGTGAAGTTGACAATTATTGCTTCTTTTAGTCAACTGAGAAGTTGAATTTCTCTATTAGTGGTTAATAATTTTTTCTACTATTAACCTTGGTCAATAATGGACAAATTCAAATATTTTGAAAATTCAGGAATAATACATTTCAACATCTTGTGCAACATAAATTTGTATACCCAGTAGTTTGTCTTTAAAACATTTACTGCTTGAAATTACCTAACAAGATAAAATTATTTGAATAAAAATGCCATTAGTTTAAAATTCGCGCTCTATCAGAAATGACTGATGACATAACGAGTACGTTCATAAAATATCGAAAACTGACAGTGTACTTGTCAGTCAGACGACGGAGTAAACGCTTCTCGTGGTGCGTTTGAGAATTATTTTTAATTTTTGTCCTAAATTTGGCTGATAGTGGAAAAAATTGTATATACACCATGGTGGTGGCTCGTGGCAAAGCTTCTCGTGAAATAATTTTGGTGCTCGGTCAATAGCAATAGTCTTCACCACCTTGGTGTATAATATACTATTCTATATTAAGGCAAATCCCCCGTTTTTTAATTTTTTATCATAAGCAGATCCCAACAATAAACCACAAAAACATGGCAGAAATCATAGTGTTTTCTGTCAAATTAACTGTTCTGAAGAGTCGAAACATTTATGTGAATCTCTGTAGGTACCTATGTTAAACTAAATGAAATATACTTACAAAATCCCATTAAGATACCTCAACAATATAAACAACCATACAATGGATACAAAACTACAAATAATACTAAGAATTGCACTACATATTAGAGAGATGATTGTCACTATCTTTCTTCCTTTTGTATCTGCTAAGTATCCCCAAAGATGAGATCCAGAAACAACTCCCAAAAAACTAACAGAGTAAAAAAGTCCTTGATCTGAAGTAGTTAACTGTAAATCACATTGAGCTGCCGGCGTTATAAACATCGCACTCATTGTTTCTACTATAACGCACATTAAACTGCCACCTGTTGCTATCAAGACGAAGAGGTTGAACTTTCCAAAACCTAAAATATAATAATTAATATTTTTTTCACGATTTAAGAAACTGACTTGACTTGACTTAGGCTAAGTTGCAATAAAACCACAAAATTTTCCGGATTAACCGTGCAAAGCCGTGAAAAAGAAAATAATTAAATTATTTATAATAAGAATGACTCAAAAGTCTTATAGAGTATTCAAGTAATAATTTATTGTTCGCCAACGAAATAAATACGATCCTGTCACGGCTAATACTTTCATGGCTTTATTGCATGTCATTATATCTCAGGTCAGGTCAGTTTCTCAGATGTTGAAGAGAACTATACATTAGGTAAGCCGCAATATTTTTTCAATACATTTTAGAACTGTCCAATTTAAAGGTTTCTAGGATTAAGCGGTAAGCCGATTTTGGAACAATTCAACAAGATTTGCTAGTTCAACTGCTATTTATTTCCTTTCCATTCTAGTGTGTCCCGGAATCCACTGTAATAATATTGTTAGATTTCTTATTCTTAAGGCCCATCCCCAATCAATTTAGTGGCGAAGTGGCACTTCAGCACGCGTGCTGGGACAATGACGTTTAGGTAAACGTAAGTATCCTCAATTCAATTTCGTGCTGACATGCGCGCCGACTTGGAAGTGCAAGCTTGCAAGCTGTAAGCTTTTTCGGTGCGTGCTGAATTGTGTCATGCGCATTCAATCATGGGAAAATAATTTAGGTACCCTAACCCTATTTTATTCTATTATCTTTGTAAACAAACATACATTATTTTCTAATATCGTAATTATAGTTATTTACAAGAATAATCACAGGTTGAACTTCTTAATTACCTCGTTACCTTAAAATAACAATGAAAACGCGCATGTGCGATAACATTCAGGCAGACTGAATTGACAGGATTGAGGGTGGGTATCCGTTTTGCAGCACGCGTGCTGAAGTGCCACTTCGCTAGCAGATTGATTGAGGATGTAGCTTTAGATGTACTCACAACCCATGTCAAGCAGCTAATGCGGGGACGGATACACAGGAAGTAGGTCTCCCATCCTGTTGAACGATTGTAAGAGCGCCAAAATTGAATATCTTAAACGAGATCTAACAATATTGTATTGTATACTGTTAATTGTTTGCCTAGGTATTCCCACACAATTGTGGAACTGATTACACAAGAGCTCAGTGCTCACTATCCGACATTATGATAATCCTTCGTCTTTTTGTTATCTATCTTACCATCAGTAAATAACGGGAAAAAATTAGGTGACTATGTAAGTAGTTCAAGTAGGAATATTTCTTGTGAAAAATTCATAGTGGATTATCAATCCCTTTCGATTAAACAGGAAATGAAAGGGATTTGGTGTTGGGATTTCGCCCGCCGGTCTAAGAGCCCGGGAGATAAGCCTCATTTGTGTATACAGGGGGTCCCACGACGATTAAGACAAGTGATATATCAGAATTGGGCAGTAGTAGATAATTATAATTCTGGGGGTGTAAGTTAGAGCAGATGCTGCATCTTTTCTTGTTATTGTGTTACCCAATGAGTTATTTGTTTTGGGTCACGTGACGTCGCATTCAGAATTATTAATGGGACAACCTGTATATTTGTGCCTTTCTGTGTTCCTCCCGATTAAATAATTCCAACTAATAAGCACACTTGGCGTCTGAAGTGATTAATTCAAGAGCTACAGACAGTTGAAGGATTGTAAGTAAAAAAATTCATAATTGAATCCCCTGTAATTTTCGCCAATTTTACATTCGTACGTAAGGATTAAGACAAACCAATATTATAATTTTTAATAATACTTGAAAGTTAATAATGGAACGACCCGTATATCATGGAGTAAAATTACATAAAATTGTGTTTTTCCACAAAAACTTGTTTACCTATTTAATATCGATTGTAAAGTAGCATAGCAAATCTTATGAAAAAGATTATCCAAGATAATGACAAAAGTGCCAATAAGACAATATTGGTTTGTCTTTTATTATTACGTACGAATGTGAGATTGCCGAAAATTACAGGGGATTCAATTATGAACTTTTCAACTTACAATCCTAAGTACCTGTAGCTCTTGAATTAATCAATCCAGACCACAAGTGTGCTAGTTATTTGGAATTGTTTTATCGGGAGGAACACAGAAAGGCACAAATATACAGGTTGTCCCATTAATAATTTTGAATGCGACGTCACGTGACCAAAAACAAATACCTCATTGGGTAACACAATAACAAGAAAAGATGCAACATTTGCTCTTATTTACACCCCCAAAATTATAATTATCTACTACTGCCCAATTCTGATATATTACTTGTCTTAATCGTCGTGGGACACCCTGTATATGGTGGCCTGCAAATGGGCGTAATTAGGATTTATATTACTGGTGGACTGGATACTGTTGCGCGCTATAATTTAAATTGCACTTAAAATGTTGAAAAACCGAGGAATAAAAAAAATGTTTCCCAAAAATGTCAATTGGAGGTTAAGCCTCCCTTGGCATCTCTAAGGAGCTGCCACTAGCATAGATGTTATTGTAATACGAAAATAAAAAAGCGTCATCTTCACACATGAGTATTCGCACTTATAGCGTTTTCCATTGGCATGCACTTAGTTGGCACCAAGTTCGAGCGTACTCTACACCAGTGTACCGATATTTTGCACTGAGTGCAGGGTCAATGGAACACAGAAAAGTTGTCAGTTGTCATTCGTCAAATCAAGTTGGTTGTTTTGTGGTGGTTTTTGTTGTTTTGATTGAAAGCAGCACGCGTACTCTGTAACTTGATAGAAGTAGAAATAGAAAAGAAATAGCAAAGAAAAGAAATTTCTTTCTATCGACAAATGCTACTCTCTATGACTTTTTCCTGTCAACTTCGGGCGAGCTCGGGTAGAAAGAAACGAGTACTAGCTAACTTGAAAACATTTTCTGATTTTTATATTCTGTGATGCTTTTGACATTTAGTTGCCAGTAATATCAATTATTATTTCCATTTCTGAGTTTTGTTTCGATGTCTTTCCATCCTGCCATTCTGTTTAATTTTTTACCAATCTAAACCAAGAGGATTTATTTGTTTCATTAATAAGTATTATTGAATAATTTAAATGTTGTACTCCCTGGCTGCGATGGGTAATCACTTGCTATGAATAGCGAGGGTCGTCGGTTCAATTCCTACCAAAATCGTTTTACTTTTTTTTATGTTTTTACTTTTTACACTAATTATATAATAAAATGATAGGTAAGTCAAGCAGAAAAGTAGTCTCAAAAAGGCGAAGTAGACAAAAAAATCTATTACCTAAGTTCATTTAATCATATTATAATATTATACCACCCATTTATTAAAAAAAATACCTATTCATGTTCAATTAAAAATAAACAATATTCATAATTTAATTATAATCAATAGTCAACATAAACAATGACAAAAAGGGATAAGTATGTATATAAAAACAGATAGAAAGACCTTTGTAGCCGTTTCTATTTCTATCTGCCGAATATTCACACGGAATTACTCGAAAGTCTCCGAATACACATACAGAGTAACTTTACAAGAAATTTCCTAGCATAGAAAGAAATTTCCTTTCTATTCTGTTACAGAATTCACGCACAGGTGCATTTTTATGTATCCTTATCTAGTTGTTTTATTATTTAACATTAAAAATAATGAGAAAATTTTTATTAAAAGTACATTGAGAGATTATTCATTTCCTAAAACAACTTAATACTTCCAATCACTGGTTCAGTATTTGTAAAATACTCTACTTTTTACAACAATATCCAGTGAAAAATAAATAATAAATAAACTACTGTTTTTCTTTCGAATTCGCAGCATTCATCATACGCCGCCATTTTGCACTCTTGCACTATACTCGAAACTACCCCCTGAGCAGGTGCCGAAAAAACTGCACTCAGTGCACATTCGCTTGCACTAGTTTTCCAATGGAATATGAAATACTGGTGCAGTGCAGCCAATGGAACACAAATTTTTCACTCAGTTCAGATTCAGTGCACCCTAGTTTTGTCAATGGAAAACGCTATTATTAGATTATCTGTATTGACTTTCTAAACGTTCCAAAATGCTGTGGGAATGCCTCAACTCAATGAATTAGGCGAGAACAGTACTATGGATTCCAGGACACACTGCGTAATAGAAGGAAATGAAATAGCAGAAGAACTAGCAAATAGAGGGGGACTGAAACACCCTTATGGGAGCCTGAACCTTTTTTGCGGAATCAGTCCCAATGTAATATTGAAAGAAATAGGTGAATCTGAGAAAAAGAGAAGATCTGACCATTGAAAAGATCTAGTAGGGCTTAGACATTTAAAGATTCTTCTGGGTGACTACAACCTATTGAGATCAAATGAATGCATAAGTCAAAGTAAAAATCCTAACGGAACATTGTCGCCTGAATGAGCACCTGAAAAAGCTCAAAATAGTGGAGGAAAAAGAATGTAGATTTTGTGGCATGGAAGAAGAAACCCCCATCCACATACTTTCTAACCTCAGAGCACTTCAGAATCCTAGAGCACAGCACCTGGGAGATTACTGGATAAAAAAAGGAACATTTACCTAAGCTGAAGCTGCAGATACTAGTCTCTGAGACTCTCCTCAGAAACTAAGAAAGTGAGGGGACACAATAGATCTTTTAGGTCTCAATGAATGTCACCCCCAATAAATACATACATACATCCTAATTCGTACGAAATTCTTGTACGTTTTCGTTCTATCAATTTCATTTTTGAACTAGGATACCTACTATATATACACTTTTCAATGCTTACCCGTCAAATTGACAGCCTCTTCAAAAGTTTTCTTTTCGGGAACCTTTTTTTCCATAGTAACTATCTGCCTCCAATTAGTTCACTTATTAAAATTGCATGTAAAACAATTATTTGAAAACTTGATGTTTATTGATCTTATCAATTTTTTTAACATTTATATTTATAAGCCACCAAGAATCCATCGTAAATTCGCGCAAAATAGTGATAAGCGGAATGATACACAAATAAGATTTTATGACGTTTAAGCTGGCGATGTTTTAAAATATTCTAATAAAATGATAGTTATGGGGACTTTTCAATTGAAACAGTTTCTAATCATACTTTTACTTTTTTTTATTTCAAATAGAATTTCTAGATTTGAATAATTATTTTACAATGCTAAGTATGAAAAAATTATTGAAAAATTAAAGGAATTTCATCAGTCAAGTTTTTAAAGGCTGAAAAATGGTATTACTCGAGACTTACCTACCTACACTTGAAAGTTGTTTTGAACAATTTACCCCATTTGGCATACGGACTTGAATTTTTGAAATCCACAAAAATAAGCTTATTTTTGGAAAGAGCTGCAAATATTTCATCACAATAAATGTTTAAAATGCTGGTCAATTGTTTGTTGACAATGATACAATTTCTTTTCGAAGCTACGAATACAATCTTCAATCATTTATGGACCAATTCCCTGAATTTTGAGACGTAGGTATGCGATCCTTTAAAACGTTCAAGTTAGTTGGTCTGTGAACATAAACGCGATCTTTTGAATAGCCCCAACGGAAAAATCAAGTTGTGTCAAGTCTGGAGATCTTGCGTGCAACTCTAAGGAAAAATTGTATTTAAATATTACCTAACGTCTCTTTGATCATAAGGAGGTGCGCCATCTTAATGAAAGTATACGTTCATATTACGGATTAATCGATTTATTCCAGATATAATGTCATTTTGAAATAAATCAAGCACCGGTAAGCGTACCTTTAATTGAAAAATTGCCAAGTGAGAGTCAGACTCGCCCACGAAGGGTTCCATACCATTATCAGAGAGGTAAGTAGTTACTTACGCATTATTATAGCGAAATGAACTGCAATAATAATAAAAATGATTTGAAACTAATACCCAGGCTAATAACAATAAACCATTCCAGAACACCTGACTTTTACAGGTCGGCCATATTGTTCTGGAAGACAACCGATCAGTTGGTGTTGAAGCTTGTTTGCTTTAAGTCGATGCCCGGTTTATCAATAGCAATTTATCCGTCAGTTAATGCTTAACTACCAGTTATTTTGGAAAGGTCGGTTTATCAACAACAGGATAACTTTATCCGGCAGATAAAATGTCAAATATTTATCTTTCAGTTTCAACTGGAGGATAGGTCGATATCTGGAGGTTAAGGTCTATTACATAACCTCACTTTATTCGGTAGAGTTGTTGTGTTTTGATTTCGTTGTGTCAAATTTACTTTGGTTATGAGCAAAGTAAAAAATGGAAAGTACTAGTACTACTAAGAAGAGGATGCAATTTCACAACAGAGGAGAGAAATTTGCATTTAAAAATTTCAAATAAACATAAAAATGTAATAGAAAATAAAAAACAGCCTCGAAATCACAAGAGGAGGCTTGGATGCAGGGGGAAACAGCAGTTCGACATTCAAGTAGTTCCTCAATCAGTTCTAATATTAATAGAACAGTCTCTTTTGTCATCCTTAATCTTGCATGAAAATCCTGGTCATCCCACTTTTCGAAGTTGTCCACTCCTTCCCTAACTGTATAAGGTCTTCTTTCGTACTCAAGAACTTGTACAATATCCTTGTCCTTGTCGCTATCCAGAATATAATCATTCAGAAAATTCATATTCATCAACAACCAAAAAATCTTCAAGAAAGAAAAATAAAAACACATAAACCTTTGGATAAACATTTACCAATAACCTAACAAAAATATCATTTGATGTGACCTTGTTCTTATTACAACCAATGAGATTGCTTACATTCATTCGTCAGCATTGCCAACTTTCTTTATCTGTTAGTAAACAAACTAGAGAATAAAAACGAGTTGATAAACCGCTTCCAAACAAACTGGAACTTCATCTGCTAGTTACTTTTATCCGACGGATACTTATCTGATGGATAATATTGGCTATTGATAAACCGCGCGGGCCTGATTGTCAGACAGACTTTGTAGAACCATATATGTCAATGCTATTATATTTATTCAAATTATAGAAAAAAATACAAATAATACACGGCGCTGTATCTGAATTGGATAAAATAATAATTGAAATGACAGACGGCGAATGAAGATCAATTAAAGAGTATTCTCGCTTGTTTAAAACGAATAAAAATACTGAAAACTAAATAGAATGTGACATGAGCTCTCCCGCACAATATGGCCGACCTCTCAGTGAAATCATTCTGGAATGATCTAGTAGCGTTTACTCCACATCGTCCAGCTAGACAAATATTCAACTTGTTGGAAGACTACGCTTTGAATGAACACTTTCCAGTGTTTCCCTATACCTTCTTGAATACATACTACCCTGCTTCAAGACCTATTGCGGGATTCAACCGGAAACGTTTGAGGAATAATATTTCCAGGAAAACCGGAAGGTAAAGGCCAATAACAATCGTGTCTTAATTTGTTAATACTTATGGTAGGTATGTAATAATTTTTGTCTGTAATTATCAATCGACTTTCGGAAGTATCACGGTAAACCTGCCAATAGCTTGGAGGGCAGATAAGTAGGATGTATAAGGAGGTGAGTGAAAGGGGATTGGAAAAGCTGGATAGGTTTTTGAGAAAATGTTTTTCCAACTAAAAAAAATTAAAGAGAATTGAGGAGAAGGATGGGAGAGTTCTAGTAATACACAACTTGAACCTTCCTAACTAAATATAAAAACCGGCAATCGGATTTTTGATAATAATACAACAAGTGTGTTGATGATTATCGAAATACAAATTTCTTCGATTTTAAGAAACAAATTGTTGTTTGGAAAAAGCACGAGCGCGTAAGCGCGAGTGTGGTTTCCTAAAACAACAATTTGTTCCGAAAAAGAGAAGAAATTTTCGATAATGAGCACCTGGAAAAGCTCAAAATAGTGAACTACTCTCTAGCTGCACAGCCCTTCAGAATCCTAGGGTACGGCACCTCTGGGACCCAATTCTTGAAATAAATCCGTATACGGATTTGGCGATATTCGGAAAAAATTCGAATAAAATGAAGTATTTGTATTCTTGAAATCGGTATGCGACTTTTGTTATACGAATTTGACATCGAATGGGTCAAACTAGGCGAATTTGATTTTCCGTATACGAATTAGATATATTCCAAAATACTCTAACCACACTTTTTTATTATTACTTGCTTTTTTTCAGTATAGGTACTTTTGAGTTTTTGTAGGTATATAATAATATAGTTTTGAAAAGTTTGCAAATATCTCGGTTTATGTGAAAAAACGGTTCTGAGGTAAATATTAGTGAGTGATGAATACTTTCTTTTGGTAACCAACAACGAACTTAAACTTACATTGTTCTTGTTCATATTTTTTACTTGCGATTTATTGGTAGGTATTAAGGTTTGTTCATGGCTAATTTTATTTGCCCTTTTGGGGGCGATTGGAGCATTGGAAGAAGCCGAAATTGATGGCAATAATCGACGTATAGTCTTTCAGCATAGGGAAACATTTGAAGAACTAAGTGACAATCAATTTATTAAAATTTATCGGCTATCAAAACCTTTGGCCACGGAGTTACTTGATTTGCTAGAACCAAATCTAAGACTCTTCTGTAAGTTCCTTGTGGCATTACTTATTCTTTTTTCTTATTCTTTTGGGAATCAAAGATTAACTAGCAATAAAATTGATAAAATAATTTTATTGCTAGTTAATCTTGACAACGGTAGCTGGAACGCTACCGAAACGTCGAAATGAAAAATTTAAAGCATTATTGTGGTTTGATTCCCAAAAGAATAAGAAAAAAACAAATCTAAGACATCCAACAAGATTGTCCGCCTTAGATATTGAAACGAAGGTAATTTCAATGATACCTTTAGTAAATTTGCCAAATCCATCCACATTTCCTTAGCTTTCTTAAAGGTAAGATCATTTGTGAATTTACCAGAATTTAATTGTGGGTGGTCACTTTACCAACACTTTTTTCTGGTCCTTGGTCATCGTTTTCTTAAGTGCACGATCCATGGTTAAACATTTAACATACAAGTTTGATTGAACAATAAAAGAAAAAACAAGCAAAAAAACGTAAGCAAAATTGGGGAAATTGTTGGTTTATTTGCTCTTCTTTCTTATCGCATCGTACATTCGTTTCGACACACGTACAAAAAAGAAGAAAATACGCTAAGTAAATTATCCGCCGGAATATTACCCAAAAAAGAAGATAGAAAAGAGAAGCTCTCAAACTGTTTATTCGAATAAAATATCCGTATACGGAAATTTTTCCGCATACCATTCAAGAATTAATATTTACGTTCTTATTCGAATCTTTTGTTCGAATTTAATTCGTATGCTACTGAAATCCGTATAATTTCAAGAATTGAGTCCCTGGGAGATCACTAGATAAGAGTGGAACATTTAACTAAGTTGAAGCTTGCAGATATCCTAAAATTCCTCGGGGAAATAGGACCACAGGAGCTACTAGTTTCTAAAACTCTCCTCAGAAACTGAGTAGAAGTAAGGGGGCACAATAGATCTTTTAGGTCTCAGTGAATGTCTCCCCAAAATACATACATTCACTATAAAGCACAATGTTATCGCTTACCCCCATACCGTTTCATCATTTCCCGGTGTCTGGGTGAATTGTAACAAATGCATAATCCCTTAATTGATAATAATGTAATATACAGGGTGTCCCAAATAAGAGTGACTGATTTTAAACATAAATGCCCAGCTTATTAATTGCTCCAAAGAGATGGGGTTTTCACTAGTTTATCAAAGAGATTTTTTCAGGCTAGGCTGGCATCTCATCTCATCAACACAGGGTGCTTTACTAATGTTGGT
>CAJUYG010003093.1:0-22773 GCA_910591675.1 Galerucella calmariensis
GAAGACATCTTAGAACAGTTGTATGACTAACATTATTTTCACGGGCAGTTTGACGTGTTCTTGAAGTTGTATTCTCTTCGATACTTAATAAAATATCCACTTTCACATCATCTTCAACGAAGTGTGGTTTTCTTTTCTATGGTTTGACATGTCCAAGTTCTCTGAATTGTGCATGAATTTTAGACACAGTACTTTGTGAAATATTAGGCAATTTGGGATACCTGTGATTAAATAAGTTCGTCACTTCAACTTCACTTCTGCAGTTATCCCCGTACCCGATCATGATTAAAATCTCAATTCGGTAAGTCTCAGTTAAATATTTAATTGTTATGTCGACAAGGAAAAGGTGTTTCGACTTTTTCAGTATAAACTGTCAACACATCAACAATTGACAGAATAGAAAACAATCCACATTATTTACCGATTTAAAACAATCCACATTTTTTACCGTTTTTGTCTAATTATTGGCGTTCTTAGGCAATTTTTAGGTATTTATGATAAAATTCATGGGCGTAGCAGGTTTTGTTTAATATACAAATACGTCTAATAATTAGTTAGTTTAGATTTTTGATAAATCCATATTCTTTCAAAACGCCAATGCTATAGTTAAAATAATACCCTTCTTGGTGTGCGTCATCGATTGTGACGTATATCCGGGTTTTCGGCATGTCGTTCATTTTATTTGCTATTTAGCTAACCTTAAATTTGATAAATAAGATCATCAGGATTGTATTTAGCCAAATTCGAAAAGGCTATGCAATTAATAATTACCAGCTTCTTTTTCTAACTGAAAATACTCGAGAACTTTCAAAATACTGATGTTTATCCGTGTATTCATGCATATTTTTGTATTATTCATATAAATAAAACAATAAGATTAATATTCACGTTTCATAAATAATAATTGACCATAAACAACAAAGTACAGACCTGTCAAGAACTGTCAGTGTGACAGTAGAAAAAGACGTAAGACACATTGCCGCTACGAAAGTAACGCCTTCATAGTATTTTAAATTCTCGATTGATAAGTTGAGATTGCGCGTAATCTAAACATCAACCAATCAAATTTTTGTTAGTCAAAGATTGGGGTTAAGATTTGTAATACATTTAAACGGTTCATTATTGAGATATTTTGATTAGGATTAATCACAGACCTCCCTTTCTTCCCATTTCTTTCTACGTAATGTGTTAGAAAGACATTAACAATCGATGACGCACACCAAGAAGGGTATTATATCTACTATATCTGGTGCCGTTGTATAAACCTTGGATTTCCAGTACCCCCATAGAAAAAAAATCTAATGGTGTCAGATCTGGTGACCGAGGTGGCCATTCTATAGGACCTCGCCGGCCGATCCATCTACCTCGATATTCTTCATCCAGGTAACGTCTTACTGCACCATAATAATGTGCAGGAGCACCATCTTGTTGAAAATTTATTTCCAGTTGGCCGAATTCATCTGGATTATCTTCCAGAATTTCAAGAATTAACGGCTCAATTGCATTTTGTAACATCTCCAGATACACTCCACCGCTTAAATTTGAATTTAGGAAAACAGGACCAACTATGTTGTTTCCCAAAATACCTCCCCAAACATTGACTTTTTCTGGAAATTGGGAATGTTGTTCATTAAAAGTGTGAGGATTTGTGTCACTCCAATACCTTACATTTTGTGTATTCACATTTCCATTGAGGCAAAAAGTACTTTCGTTACTAAAACAAAATGTTTTTGTGTAATGTGGGTTTTGACTAATTTTATTTGTCATACATTCACAGAATTCGAGTCTTTTGTCGGGGTCGTCATCCGAAAGGTGGTACACCATTTTTAACTAGTATGGATGAAATTTATTTTTAGCCAACACTCTCTGTACTGTACCTTTACTTACCTACTTCACAGATAGACGCCACTTTAGTTGAAGAGGAAGTAGGGTTTACTACCATTTCAGCAACTATATCAATTTTTTTTATCACCACTAAATGTTGGTCGACCAGATCGTTTGGCATCTTGAACACTACCTGTTACTTCAAACTTGTAGAGAAGCTCCCTCAAATAAGTTCTCGAGATAGGGCGATCTGGGTATCTCTCATTGAATAAACGTTCCACTTGATGGAGATTCTTTCTAGATTCACCATTTATTAAGATAGCTGCTACTTTGTCGGCTTGAGTACGTACCGTTTTGCGTATGTAAACTCTTAAACGTCTCGTTGAACAATAATAAAATTAAATATTGAAGCTATTTAGAAAAACTTTGCAAAGCAACAAATACTATCAAATTAAAAACCTCAATTCTTTTGACAACTAACCAGAGGCGGGCTGAAAAATCTTCAATATTTAAATGTGAAATCATAATTTTGGTATTTATTTAATTTATCCGTCAAAATTAGTTTAAACCCAAACAAAATTAATATGGCTATGTATCCAATGTCAATGCCTTTCAAACGAGATATCACTTGCCATAAGGTCCTATTTAAAATTATTGGCCAGATTGGCACTGTGACGTCATCTATTACTATTACGTTACCTGTTACCATTCGTGGAGAAGTTTACAACACTTTATTTTCACCCTCTAACTTTTATTAATGCAAGTGTAGCCGTTGAAAAGATGCGAGGGGGGAGGGGACTTTTGACTAGCACTGCATATTATTAAATATACAAGCTCAACAATAAAAATAACTTTAAAAAAACATTCAGGTAAGCAAAACCAACTAAACTCAAACACGATCTATCATTATAAATCAGCATAACTTCACTATTAAATACCACGTGTTCTGAACGCTTTGTTTATTGTTTTACCACCAGGCAGTTGTCAAAATAGTTTTTGAGTCACGTGGATATGCCCTATTGTTGTAAAACGACTAAAAACCCTAAAGTAAGGGATATTTAATAACCTCAAATGCTTATTTAAATCAAAATTCACAGTTTTCTTACTTTGAGGTAAATTGTTCCTTCAAATTCAACAATATGGATATTGAGCGTATTGGTAAATTTTTTAGCATAGGTATTGACTGAAATTAAATGTAAATATGTTTTATTGGAAGACTAAATATTTGGTGTTCTTGTTTACATCGCGATAAAAGTGATTTATTCTCGAAAAACATAACTTTATCCAAGTGGGTGATTTAAAAAGTAAACACATATTTTTGTTGGTTTTTATTCAAATATTTGCATTTTGCGGAACTTTGAATATAAACACTTATCTGGATTTTAAGTTTAAACAATATTTTCTTATCTTTTCCGATACAAGTAAATATTGTTTGTAAACTTTGTCGGAAAAAATTTAATAAAAATATTGTAAAGATGATGCATGTTTCGGTGGTGACTTGCATACTTGCATACATTTTCTCTACAATGGGCTCGTTTACTAAAATTTTTAAATCATTTTTAACTGTCGTAAAACAAAGTACCTACTAATGATACAAATATGATTCTTAAAATTTTATGTCGTTCTCCTAATACAACAAATTAAACAAGCATACCGTAGCGGGGCGAAGACTATGACTGTGACGTCACCGCATATGAAAGTTAATGTGCACAAACATTACGCTTCTGACTGTAACGTGCCTCGCGTAGAATTTATTTATATTTTGAATTATTTACAAAATTTCGTGTCAATACCTAAAATATAATGTGTGGACCTAATTTTGAAAAAGCAGACTCATTAAATTTTCCAGAAGTGGACTTGCTAATGATTAAGAAGTTTTTTAATCAAAAACACGAGTTTATTAAATTATAATTTTATACTATGTGACACATCGTTTTTGGCTGTTCTCCGGTCAGAATGATTAAAAATGTCAATATTTTCATAAATACATGCTCTCTCAAATGATATACAAGGTGATTCCAGGACCACGATTCACGAACTGATGAACGATAACATCACGTGAAAACTTGACAGTTTCGTATTTTCGATGCAAGGATCTTTCACATCACTATTCACTTGATGAACAGCAAGCGATGTGTGATGTGAAAGGAACTAGTGAAACATGCGCATGTGTCTTATAATGTGACAAAAACTTCGTATTTTTTGGGGCTACGTAATTTCTTCTTCTTTTTTTTACAAGTAACATTCGGCGTTTGCTTAGTAAACTGTCAAAATACAGTAAATTTTACTTTCATCGGATGAGGACACTGATTGCAGGAGAATACGTTTTTTTTTTGTCAAAACATGAAGGGACCGTTCACATCACACGTTCACATCAGTATTCACTTCACTTATTTTAGAATACTGGTCCACATGTTTTATTTTATTCCTGGTCTGGTGGACAAAGTTGCGGAGATAACGCTATAGGTTACTCAGTAAAAAATTGCAATTTTTTTAACTGCAAACTGCCCAATTAAAGGAGCTGCTCCAAATGATATTTATGATGAATGTGAAGTGGAAATTAAATCACCAATGTTGAAAGGAACAAGAAAAACTTATTTTGATGAAGCAGGTAATATTAGTTCCAAATGTTTACATCAGATTCATATGCACATGCACCTCACTGGTAAAAAAAGAAATATTCGTTAAAGCTGTTCCAGACTTTGAATCAAATAAAATAATTTCTTTTAAAACACATAATATACGCCAGTTTTGTTGATGATCTACTAAAAAAAATTTCCTGTTTTTTGGAAAAAATAAGTATTTAATAAAATTTAATTTGTTAAGAGCTGACCCATTATTTTATTTAATAATTTTGAACATTAATAGCATCACAAGCTATAAGAACAATATTATCTACGCATTTCAAAAAAATTAGATTTATACAAGCGTGTGGTTTTCAATAACCCTCTCGATATGGAGTCACAACGTATTTTATAAGGTAATTTATAACGATTCTGATTGAAGAAAAATGAAATCTTAAAAATACACAAAGTATGTTGACTTATCAGTGAATGCTTTGAGTCTTTTCATGCTTTTTTGCCATTGCTTCCGTTTTTTTTTTGCATCCTTATTAATAGAAATAAATGTTTTGTTAGATGTTTTAATCGTAGTAGTTACTTTTACATTCTGGAACCGCACAATATTTTAGCTTTTTTTACTCTGGTTCTGGTCCATTGTGTCGAATAGTTTAAATTATTTCTAAACGTTCTTATTTCACAAACACAACACTGTTTAGAGTTTGCTAAAACGTATAATAATAGACATATAAGCAAGCAAAATACTGTTACTAGCTACAGTTGGCAGGAGCAAACGTTAGCCCTGGTGGGCGTGTTCATGTCGTATGTCGTATTTTAGTAGTAACAATTCGATATTTTGAATCGATAACCAAATATCGATACCATAAATGTCAACTGTTAGGTGATATGTAAACAAAGTCAAACTTGCTAAAAATGTAACTCTAAATATTGATGAAAAAATTTATATTGGACCAAAACTAAAACTACCGTTTGCCCTAAATGTCTTTATTTTCAAATTGCATGACTGTATTGATGTCATGAAAAAGAAGGGTCAAGTTTCTATGGAAAGCAACAAAATATGAACTGGTTATAGTCCAGTGTTGCCGAACTTACTATTAAAATTATCAGAATTTGTCAAAATTACCAAAAGGACACATTGGTTATCTAAATAAAGTCTTCGACCCCAGTCAGTATGGAAAATCCCCAAAAACACTAGCCATTTTATATATCCCTTCTACAAAATATTCGAAAAACTATTGGATCCAAATTAATGAAATTGTCTAAAAATCGGATAATCATCCTCGCATTTTTTTCTTTATTATCTAAAAATTAACGTGCTCGAGTACTATGGCCACTTGCACAAAAACGATTACATTGCTATATGAAGTACAATAAGATTAAATAATATATGAAGTTTTGATTAAATTCTGCTGTAAAGCTGCACATCTTTGAGAAATTGTAGTAGGTTGTTAATTTGCTCAGGATTATTTAGCATATATCGTAGGCTTGATGAGAGGTTATAATATAAAATCGGATAATCATCCTAGCATTGACAACACTGATACAGAATGAATAAAATAATGTATATGAAATGTTGATGAATTCACTCGGTCAAATTATTTCGATTATATTTAACAATTACTAATGGACAATCGTTAACATTGGCTCTTGATTGGCTGCTTGCGATGACCTTATTTTAGTTCGCATATTTTCCGGGGCTCATGTTTGGCTCTGACAACTGTAAGTAGTCATCTAACCGAAAACCGATCGGCGCGGTATCCGCTCTCTGGGAGAAATTTCATATGCGATGACGTCACGCCTGAAATTCGGAGAGGAGCGCTGTTTGATGTTAATAATTTTTTTAGGCGACTTAGGAGTCTCGCTGACGTCTAATTTTTGGCACAGACCCTCAAAATGATATGCTCTTCCTAATGGTAAAATGAAAAAGTTTAATCGGTCATACGATTTACACAAGTACGATTAAACTTTTTCGCAATTTCTATAATAACGTAAATGTATATTCTAAAATAACAAAATTTAAATAAATTGTTCAATAGATACTAAAGCAATCTTTTATTTTTCCATAAGCTGTTTCGTTATTTAATGGCCAGACTGCGTATTAATGAGGTTTATATACTATTATCAAAGATTAAATAAATTGCTTCTCTTATATTTATGTAAATCCTAGTAATGAATAATTATAGTATAGATTGAGGAACATAGAATTGGGTGTTAAAACGATATCCGGCTTTTGGTATTTTATTAAAGTATATTGGTACTAATTTGCAAAAATTAATTTGAACATTTTTTATACCGAAAATTGGAAAATCCTAAATGTTGGCAATTTTCACCACAGATACGTCATATCACTAAAGATGAAGCCATATCCTGATCTAGATGTTTTTTGAGTAAATATCCACAGTTACAAAAAGGACATTCGAATTTGAAGTTTGAGGAACTGTCAAAGTCTATAATATATATGAATGTTTTGTTTTGTTCACAGTTTATTCCGAGCTTGACGTTTCAATGTTATAATAGCTATTTATGCCATCAGTTACGAAATGCCTCACTTCGTTCGTTCCGCAAAAATCTCACGCGTTACACATAATTTCATTTCGTAACGTGTTGCATACAAGATTTTTTCTAATTTTGAAGAAAGTAATAAAAAAATGAAATTTAATATAATTGATAAAAGTTTGGAAAACATAAATTGATATATTTTTAGTTTTATTTTAAAAAAATGAGTGATTCAAGTTCTGAAGAGCTACCAAGCGATATTGAAGAGGCAGCAGGTAATGCTCTATTATCAGTAATTCCCAAAAAGTCAAAGGCAGTTTATGATTTGGCATACGAAAAATTTGTTACGTGGTGTGATGAGAAGAAAATTAAACATGTTAATGAGAAAGTTTTACTTGTATATTTTGAGGGTAAGAAATATCTGAAAGTTTCCACATTATGGACACTTTACTTAATGTTAAAGTCTGAACTAAATCTGAAAAGGAATATTGATATTGAAAAATATACAAATTTGGTAGCATATATTAAAAGGCAAGCGGACGGGTACAGTGCTAAAAAGTCAAAAGTTTTTATTAGAGAGAATTTTGCCAAATTTTTAGTGGAAGCTGATGACAAAGAATACTTAATGGCTAAGGTTGCAATGATAATTGAAATGGCAGGAGCATGCAGAAAAGCAGAATTAACATTTGTTCCAGTTGAAAATGTTATAGACGAAGGAAACCATTTTCGTGTTGATATCCCACCTTCAAAAACAAAAGTTATACGGCAGTTTGCAATTACCACTGGAGACATTGAAAATACGAATCTTGTTGAAATATTAAGAAAATATATCAAGTTGCGTCCCCAAGTTCTTAAACACAACAGATTTTTTGTAAAATATTCGAATGGAAAATGTACCAGAAATCCTGTGGGAATTAACACATTTAGCAGTCTGCCAAAAGTTATTGCACAATTTCTTGGTCTTTCAAATCCTGTTCTATATACTGGCCACTGCTTCAGAAGAAGCTCTGCCACTTTCCTAGCAGACAGTGGCGGTGATATTTTAAAATTAAAGAGGCATGGAGGTTGGAAATCTACCTCTGGTGCGGAGGGATATGTTTAAAATTCCATGAATAATAAAAAACTTATAGCGCAAGAAATATTTGGTGAAACATCCAATGCAATGTGCGCCGCTTCCCAAATAACAGCAAGTTCGAGCAATGAAAAAAGTATGTCGTCGGGATTTAATTTGAATAATTGCAATAATTGTGTTATCAATATTTATAATAATTAATTAATTTGTAATTTATGTTTTTAACTTGTATTATAACAGTTTAATAAATAGAATAATAATTCTTTTTGTCACTAATTTTGAAATACATTTTTCGTCACCAATTGCATACAATTTTACTTTATGCAACTAGTTACAAAAAGTAAGACGTTTCATAATGTCAGTTTTAAAAAGTGTAGCTTTATATGTCAAAATTAGAAAAAAAAATTATGGTATAAGCCTCATCAAATGAATGTCAAATAATAAAAATTAATGTTTTTTTTATAATAAATGTTTCTTTATGTTAACTTTTGGGTTTTTTCCGCATGCTAGTAGAAAAAATAGTGTACCTAACACGTGCGTAAAGTGACTTTTCCGCATGCGATTGCTGGCCGAACACCGCTACTGCGTCGTTCTGCCATCTGCAATAGCGTGAGAAAAAGTATCACTTTTCGCACTAGTTAAGTAATCTACTAATTTTGTTTGAGCTTAGTTAGTTTTTCTCTACAATTTTTCAAGTTGGAATAATATCAATATCGTATAAATCGTGTTTTGTATCAATAACTCCACAGTGTAGTTTGCCCTTGTCACTATTAATAGTAAGTAGATATTAATTTGATTGAAGAAAAAAAATTGAACTAGATGCTTTGCAACCCTTCACTTTTGATATATTAAATCTATCGTCTCTTTTTAAAAACTCATACACCATAAAAATGTCTAAATGTGGCAAATTATTGAAATTTGCGTGTGCGAACCCAGTCACTCTAATAAGTAATTAAAAAAATATATCTAACACCAACAAAAACTGATTGTACCTAAAAATGGTAACGGTAAAATTTCTAAGTCACTATAACAACAATTTGACATAAGCATAACCTATATAATGTACTTAATCACATCAGAATTGTGGTCCTATATCAATCCTTATGTAGCTAACTTATTTTAGTATATGTACGTCACAGCATAAATAGCGGATTATTTAAGGTCATTTCAGATTAGACAATTCCTTGTGCAATATTTAATTCAAGTTTTGGAACAATCCAAAGAACTCAGCTTTCAGATAGAAATACTTTTAAATTTGAAAAAGTATATTTTCCAACTGTAAAATCAGTTTATTTATAAAAAAATTAGAGCTAAAAAGTCAATAAACAATTATAATTCCTATTTAATTAATACTTATCCCTGCGATAATTCCTTCTAGATTTAGCATTGCAAATGAGCATAAAACATAGAACATAGTTATAAAAGCAAAGCCATCATTATTTAGAATTCTTGAGCTTCATAAAAATCTGTTTTTTGCATGCTTTATTTTACTTGTTTTTTTTTTTGGACTTCATCCAACTTCACTACTAAACTCTTTGAAGCATCTTCTTTTGGAACTACTATACAGTTTTTTTATAAATATCAAATTTTTTAAATACAATTATTTATAATAAATACAGTATCCGCCAAAATAAACAGTACCGAAAATAAAAATAAAAACTAATTTTTAACTTCTGTAATGTAAGTGTTCAAAATGTTCACCATTTCGACGCAAGCAAGCTTCATATCGATTTTGTAAGTCAATAAACATATTTATAAAAAGTGGTTGATGTAACTGCCGAAAAATATTTTGTATTCTTTCCCGTAGTTCGGCAATATTCGCCGGCGGATTTTCCGAGTGAAATATTTTGTCCTTCATTATGCCCCAAATGTATGCGTCAGGTGGCGTCAGATCAGGTGAATGAGAAGGATATTCGAAGTCTGTTCCCCGAGAAATTATTCTATTATCGAAATGCTGACGGAGTAAGTCTAAGGTGCGCACAGCTGTATGACTCGTTGCACCATCTTGTTGGAACCATTGTGTGCGAAACTGTAGATTTCGTGCACGGCAAAAGTTATTTAGATCTCTCACAAAAGTTATAATAATTTTCTCTCTATAACGCTCTTGGTTGACAGTAAGTGGATTCTGATTATCATCTTCAACGAAATAAGGACCAATCATTCCATGACCAGATACCGCGCACCAAACGGTAACTCGAAGACTGTGGAGTGATTTCTCTACAATGACATCAGGACGTTCAAATCCAAGGAATCTGGTTGTTTGTCGATTAATATAGCCGCTAAGATGAACGTGACTCCAAAAATTCGGGATCTTCGTAAATTAAACTCAACATGCGACCACAGTAAATTTCTCTTGCACGTTTGTCCGCAGCATTTAGTCGTTGTCCAACTTGAATACGGTATGGATAACCACCAATTGATTTGAACATGCGACGTAAAGACGTTTCACTAATGTTGAGTTTTTATGCAGTTCTTACAAGACTTCTTTGAGGTGATTGCACAACTTGGTTAAAAACACGTCCTTCATTTTCGTTAGTGCATACTGTTTTTCGACGACCTGAAGAACCTTTACGTTGACACAATACACTACCAGTGCGACGAAATTTTTAAACAACAGTTAACATCACACTCTTACTAGGAACTGCTTTATTAAATTTTTGTTGATATTTTATTGGCACCTGTTCTAAGCTTGGACCATCATTACGACCTTTTCCGTATGAACGAAAATAATGCTCTACCAAAAAAACTTTTTCTTTCGTTGTTAGAACCATTTTTAAATCAAATTGAACTGCAGCGTATACTATTAATATATCAACTAATGACAATTAAGTCAAATATGACAAATCCATATTACATAAACAACTCCACAGCACTCTCTGTTTCGGTACTGTTTATTTTGGTAGTAGGATACCGTACTTGAATCAGACGTCGTTCAGCAAACCTTCTATAACTTTTTATAGTGTTTATGATATTATCTAAAAATTTGTGAACTTTATAATGAACCTATTTAGAGGTGATCGCCATACAAAAGAACACATCTATGGCTCAGGTAAGAAAGAAAAGGGAGCACAAATAAAGGTGAAAAGAAAGTGGAATAATGGCTTATACGCGCCGCCGCGTAATAGCAACAACAACAATTATAATAAAACATTAACAACAAAATTATTCAACATTAAAAATAAAGGCTCGAAAAAATCGAGGTTCACGTGATAAAACGTATGTATCTTTGTGAAAAATGCAGATACCAAAAAAAGTTTCAAATAAAGTTTGAAAATTAAGCCATAACCTCTGAAGTACGCCATGTTATATAATTTAATTTTCCATTTATTATTGTAAATAAAAGGAATTTGGTAAAAAACCGAATTTTTAGTAGAGGTTTGTGTCTCTATAAATTTAACGGGATTCAAAAATATTGCACTCACTACTCAGTTACAGTTTTTTTATGGAGGCTTTGTTTGGTTAATCCATGTTTCAAAATTTTACGATTTGAAGCTTGGGTCAAATGAAATCTACAGCCAGTAATTATAATGCCCTGAATGCATTTTTAAAACCTCTGCAACTTTTCATAAACAAAATTTTTTTCACTTTATTCATATCCGATCATCAAACCATAATATTTGGTACATAAAACAACGATCAATTTTTTATGCTGCATTTTCTAAATAACTTCCTATATTTCTAAACGGGCCATATTTTACTGGCAATTTTATTTTGCAACATCATGACAATATTCCAAATGCAGCCATGTATTAATTATGGTTCGGCTATACAGGGTGTCTCACGACAAGTTAAAACTATCTGTATATGGCAAAATACTTATAGTAAAATCATGAAAATTCCTACATTTGGGTTTTCGGATACGATCTTTTTAACTAAAATATTTTCAAAGATGGCAGACTTCCGGTTCTACGGGAAGTCGACTGCAACTTTGTTATTTTAAATGGAACACCCTGTATATTAATACATTTTTGAAATCTACGTAAAATTTTAGTATAGTTTTGTCTGAAAACTTTTTTCGAAAAATGCATACTTTTTGAGTTATTGATTTTTTTGTAAAAAATTTGACCGTTGCAGACCCTTGTAAATTTTTTTTTACGAGGATACCCTTAGAGATATGAAAATGATTTCTGTTCGGTTGCTTTTAGCAAAGTCAGACGTATTTGAATCTATGTTGAAAATTTTTTCATTTTATACAGGGTGTGTATAAAAACTGTTCAAAGTTTAATTTCATAAATATCAAATTTCTTTATTTTCTTAAATAGAACCATCCGGTTTTTTCCATTTTAATGCATTCAGGGGTGAAAAATAAGGCAAATTCATGTATACTTTCCTATACCTAAACCTTACCGTTATCCAGATATCTAATGTTTTCTGTAAATTTTGAAAGATGCAGGTGTGGTCTAAATTTTATTTTGACCCGTTGATACAAGCACTAAGAAATGAAAAAGATTATGTAAATTTGCTTTTAATTCATGGTAAATATGGCAAAGCTGTTACAAGAACATAATAATGTGCTTTATTTGCAGTAAGATATCCTGCATCTCTAAAAATTTACAGAAAACATTTAATATCTGGATAACCGTAAGGTTTAGGTATAGGAAAGTATACATGAATTTGCCTTATTTTTTACCCCTGAATGCATTAAAATAAAAAAACCGGGTGGTTCTATTAAAAAAAAATAAAGAAATTTGATATATATGAAGTTAAACTTTGAACACTTTCTATACACACCCTGTATAAAATGAAAAAATTTTCAACATAGATTCAAATAGGTCTGACCTTGCTTAAAGCAACCGAACAGAAACCATTTTCATATCTTTAAGGGCGTCCTATTAAAAAAATAATTTGTAAGGGTCTGCAACCATTAAATTTTTTACAAAAAAATTAATAACTCAAAAATATGCATTTTTCGAAAAAAGTTTTCAGACAAAAGTATACTAAAATGTTACTTAGATTTTAAAAATGTATTAATATACAGGGTGTTCCATTTAAAATAACAAAGTTGCAGTCGATTTCCGGTAGAACCGGAAGATTGCCATATTTGAAAATATTTTAGTTAAAAAGATCGCATCCGAAAACCGAAACGTAGAAATTTTCATGATTTTACTATAAGTATTTTGCCATATACAGATAGTTTTAACTCGTCGTGGGACACCCTGTATATATTTTGACAATCTTGGCCCATTGTTAAATAGTATATTAAAGTATAAGTGGATATTCAGGTCTTTAAAACATGCGCGATTTTTCGATTGCTTGAAATAGAGCAAGTGTTTTAGAGACCAGTTATCCACGAATACTTTACGTTATTTTTTTTATTGGTACCTACACTTGGAAATTATAAATACTGGTATTTAGTAGTGGTAGATTGCAACAAGAAATGGAAATAAGAGCTAATAATGTAAAATGGTTAAATTCGTGATGCTACCAGCTACGTATACCTGATTGATACCTAATTAGGACCTAAATAGGACTGGTTCTATAAATATTTTCTATCAATTAAAGTTGAAGAAAAATAGGACGAGTTTCGTCAATTTCAAAATTGACTGAAAAATTGATGATAAATGTGTATGTATCTATCATTTATTTGGGATCCTAAAAAATTGACTGAAACTTGTATTAAATCATTGATAATTACAAACGGGCATTAGAGATGAACACAAGTAAATCCAACATCTTTATCCCACATTATTTATTACGATCACATTGATCCAACACTCTTGTTTGTTGATCATTAGGCAAGACCTAGCTCGTTTTTCTTTACTTACCTAAATGCATGTAAACGTTCACAAACATAGTCAATACTAGAAAATCCTAGAGATTTTATCGGATGTTTACATTCAAGTCCCCGAGAGGCGTTTATTTTGGAGTTAAATTTAGATTCCATGTTTTCCAAACGACAGGCCAGTAGGTGAACATATTATATAAAAAAACGTCATACTTTTTTAACGTTTAATAATGACAAAATAGTGTATTGCTCATATACTGTTGGTGCTTTAATTTAAAGGTATAAGTATTTGTATTTTTTAACTATACAGAGAATTTCAATGGAGACTAACCACCCCTCGTAAACGTCAAAAATTATTTAAAGGGGGCGTATTTTTGCTCTTATGTAGATGTTGTAACTCCAACCCCCTTCCTCCAGTGGCTCAATCTTTCAAAAGAAACACTATTTACTAATTTGCTGACATCAGCATCAACATTATTATTTTTGTGCTAATAAATGAAATGAAATGAAGGTGGGTTTAAAAATGCGAATATCTCGAAAACCAGTAACTTTTGAGACTAATGAAAGGTATACCTTTTTGTCGCAAAAATGATGCAGTTTTAATATTTTCCAATAAATAGAGGGATACCGCTAACGATGAATAAGTTAATCGCACAGTTATACGAATTACATAGCTTTTGCGGCGCCCTCTAGGAAATACATCGAAATGGATAACATATTATGATTTCCCAAGCCCTAAAGCCCCTATCTTAAAATGTTTACGTTTGTATATCCACAATATTCCAATTTACTGAAAAAAAACATTTTTGACATTTCAACTTTGCCACCTTGTATCTTTCTAATCATCAATATTTTATTGAAGGAAGTTTCGTCAGATTGTAATATTTTTAGGTGAAGAATCTTCCATTTCACTTTGGACCATTACTTACGGACCACCCTGTATAAGATCACAACAATTTTTGAATACTTTTATGAAATAGGTGCCGTACTCCATTGGTCCGTATATGGACAGATCAATTACTCAAAATTCTACAGGCAATCGTAGCACATTCCATATTTTTTCAAATAATATTCAATAATTTCTACCCTTTCGCGAATAAAATGAACCATTTTTTATGTATTACTTGTAAACTTATAGTTCTTATGACAAAAAACAAAGACAGACCTGGTAGTTATGAAAACAAACACTTTTTCGTACTTCCGGGCCTAAAGTGACAACTTCACTCCCTTGTGACAGGTACTAAAGTGTCACATTTAATCCCTCCGGGATTAAATATTGACGAAACTCCCGGAACGATTAAATCACAAACAAACGAATTTAAGGGATATTTTATTGAAAAATATAATTAATTAGAATGGTAATTAACGTTAATATTCAAATTAATATTGTGACAGTTCGTCATATTGACCAGTCTTTCCTGGGTTAATGCAGCAGGTAACTGACGAGTAACAGATAGGTCCTTTTCATATTGAACTGGTGTTTGTTTCGAAGATCCTGCGGAAACAGGAAGCGAGAATGAGGACTGTGGCATAACTATAGTGGACGAATCGGCGACTTGACCAAATATTTTATCTGAAATTTTTTGTTTATTTTTAATAGACGATTCAATATATCCCTCGGCCACGTTGGAGGATTTCCATCCTCCATGTCTCTTCAGCACGTCTATTGTTGCTCCCGAATCAGCTAACAAAGACGCAGATGTGCGTCTAAAACAATGTCCCGTATAAGACGTCGCATTTTCTAATTTCAAGAAAGCTGCTATTTGCCGTGGAAATGTACCAAACATGTTTTTTCCTACTACTCGCGTAGTACATTCTTTGTTGATGTATTGAACAAAAAATTTTGAATGAGTTGTCCCTGTCTTTCGCAATGCCACATATTTCCGAAATATCGCCACAAAACTGATGGCACTGTTTTCTGAATTTTTGATCACAAAATTTCGGTCAATTTTACTTTTGGTGTTTCTAATCGCAATTAGGAAGGAATCGCCCAAATCTCTCACATCGTCGATTTCTAAATCAACCAACTCTTTTCCACGACAAGCTCCCGCAACGCCCAAAATAAGTGCAACCTACAAAAAAATTGATTTCTTAAAATTTCTGAATATAAACAAATTTCCAAATTTACCTTAAGCATTAAATATTTATCATCCGGAGCCTCCCGTAAGAACTGATCTACCTGCTCAGACGTGAGAATTCTTGACTTCTTTGGCTTAAATCCCTCATTTCTTCTCTTCAAAAAAGCTAATAATTTTGGAAATTTACTTATATCAATATCTTCTCTAATGTTAATAACCGATTTCAGCATTGAGTAATGTGCCCAGAGAGTTGAGGCACAAACCGCTTTTGATTTATCATCGAAGTAGACTAACAGCGCATTTTCAGTAGGTTGTCTCACATTTTTTAAGCGGCACCACTTTTTAAAAGCATCGTACTGCTGCTCGTATAGTTTTCTAGATTTCGGTGGTAACAATTCTTCACCTACTTCGGCTGCTCTTTTATCAATATCAGATACACCTTCTTCACTCATGATACCAATAATTATCAATAACAATGTTTCTTTACAATGACACTAGTAATGACAATGTTTCTAAATTATAACTGTCACAACGCAATGTTACTATGGTAACTTATTTTAAAGACAGTTTATTAAATGAGTTGAAGAGAGAAAAAACTGATTGAAATTATTGAAATAATTAATAAAATCATACCGGAAGTACGAAAAGTATCGTATATACCTTGCGACTGAAGTACATTTAATCCTTCAGGTAAATTATGGCCCTCCCTGCGGTCGGGCCATAAACTTTACCTTCAGGATTAAATGTACTACTTCAGTCCCGCGGTATATAATATACTATTATTTTCATGCTACGAAAGCATATGCGTAGTAGGTTAATTTTTATTCCAAGGCAATTTTGCATTGAATTGTTATATTTCTATTCAGATGAAGTGTAATTTTTTCAGGGTTCACAGCGACCTGGAAAACCTGTAGAACCTGGAAAAGTCAGGGAATCTAAAGATGGTCAGGGAAAAAGTCAGGGAAAACATCATTTTCAACAGAAATAACAAAAATGTCAGGGAAATTTCCCCTCTACCTGGAATAGTATATTTCCTAACTAGTGCGGAAAGTTCCACTTTTCCGCACGAGTTAGGAACGCTATTTTTTCTAAGAGCGTGCGGAACATGTACTTTGTCGGTGGATAATATTTTGCTAGACATTTTTTCCCGCATTTCCGTTGATTATTCTAAATACCCTTCAGACAAGGCTGTCGATTTCCAACCTCCCAATCTTTTTCTCCACTATCTGCCAATATGGTAGCCGAAGACCGCCGAAAACTGTGGCCCGTATTTAAAAGGGTTAAGAGGTAAGAAGATTTACGAATATATGTTTAAAACCCTTGGTGATCAATGTCCTTCGTCCTCTCCAAGACCTAAGAAGTTTCGTCTCCAAAAATCTGCTGGAAAACTTCTTGCTTCAGTTTTTTAGGATTGCCATGGAGTAATCATGATTGATTTTTTGGATAAGGGTAGAACAATAACCGGAGATTACTATTCGATATTACTGACCACTCTACGGGAAAAAATTAAAGAGAAAAGACGCGGAAAGCTATCCAAAGTTGTTTTGTTTTTGCAGGCTAACCTCACCCTGCACACAAATCTCATGTTGCCATACAAAAAAATTCGTGATATGGGGTTTGAATTACTAGAACACCTCCCTCATTCACCAGATTTGGCTCCGTCCGACTATCATCTCTTTCTTCAACTGAAAAAAAGTTTAAATCGTAAATTTTCTTCCAACGATGAGGTAATTAAAGCTGTGGATGTCTGGTTTGCGGAGCAAGAAAAAACATTTTTTTTGAAAGGTTTAGAGACGTTGCAGGAGAGAGGAGAATATGTTGAGTAATAAAATATTTTGACTTTGAAATGGGAGAATGTCAACTCCACCACGAACCTCAGGTAGACGAAAAAGGCCGGTCAGCTCCACCACCGATTTCAAGCCGAGGGATTAAATAGATAAGAGGATAATCTTTATAGTACCATAAAATATTTTGCTGAGTTTATAATTTTTGAAGAAAATAATTCAGTTTGACATTTTGTATCATAGAAAAGATATAACCGCTGTTAAATAAAGTTAAAAAATGCATATTTGAAATTTACTAAAATACGTACATCAAATTGTTATAATATACAAATTTATTACGGAAAACAAGGATGCAGCCTTCCTCTCAAATACGTACATCAAACTACTACATACTCAAATCTATCATAGAAAACAAGGATGCAGCCTTCCTCACAAATACGTACATCAAATTGTTATATATACAAATTTATTACGGAAAACAAGGATGCAGCCTTTCTCTCAAATACGTACATCAAACTACTACATACTCAAATCTATGGTTTAACAGAATGTCATTAAAAGATTAGCATGGTGGACTTGACCGGTGACCTTATCCCCTAAAATAAAATTTCTACCTGAATTTTTGGACGTGGTGGAGCTACCATGTAGCCTTTGAAATTTTGTTTGATTCTATAGTAGGGTAAGAATTTTTCATTATACGTGTGTAATACTCTGTTTTTTTTTAAATGTCCACACACAAACACACCACATCCCAATCAATAATATCAGCAAATCCATGTGTTATGTAACATTTCGTGTTAATTTATATTGAAAAAATATATACATCTCTCGACAATCATTCACAATTTAAACTCATTGTTCCATTATAATAGATACTTTCATATTTTATTATTAAAAGAAATTTATAATATCATTATATAAACACCCAGATACTTTTCTGTTTATGTACTCGCATATATCATCAGTCATCATCCCATACGTAATTAAAAAGTTGTTGGAATAAAGCCATTGCCATATTAACCTTCATTTATCACTGCAATACATTAAAAAAAGCAGGTAGGTATACAGGGTGATTCATTAAGAATGTCCAATCTCTGAGCTGTAGATTCTAGACCTCAAAATATGATGATTCTGCTCAACATGCCTTACGCCGTTAGATTTTATTTTTTTCTGTGGGGTTATCTCAAGAACAAAGTATATGCAACACAACCAACTAGCATTGTAGACCTCAAAGACAGGATAACTACAGAAATACGGAATATTTCACCTTAAACTTTAAACAAAGTTAAGGAGTTCTATAGGAGACTGTGCTATTGCCAACAACTAGGTGGAGAACATTTTGAGCATTTACTCTAGATATTTCTTAATTGAAATAAGTTTTCATAACACCTGCCAATTATATAAATCCAAGCGTATACACTGTATGTTTAACAGTGTAATTTTTTAAAATGCTATAAATAATTGAAAAAAATTTGGTTTTGAAAAATTAATGATTTTTTTTTTCACAAAATAAGCTTAATTTATATTTTAGTATCTTTATTTTACCGACCACAGATCTGTTACTGTTTACAGAACAATGAAGGATTTATAAATTTTTATTACTAAATCCTCAAGGCCAGTTTCAGAGTCAACAAAATATTGTGAAACGTTCTTTACAAGGAATAGGAAACATACATTCGCCAGTCAGACTTAGGCTCTAAGCATGTGCTCAGCCGTGTTCCTTCTCCAGATTACAGAATCTGCATATGGCGTCATCTGTCAACTCCATTAGCTTTGCCTGAGTGTAAAACTTACAATGCCATTTTCACATACCTATTATGGCTTTAATATGTTTCCCATCTTTGCTTATTAGGTCTGTCTATAATTATCTCTTAAATATAATATTTTGCCAACAAATGTGAATATAAAAGCTGAAGTGATGACAGTTCTTTACAATCCAAATTTATGTACTTTTCTGTAAATTACATGTACTTATTGACTGAAAGTTGATGAAAATGCGAGAGAAAAAAATTCTGAATGCGAAGGGTCCAAATAAATACAATTTCATTATCCCTACGGACGTGTTCAGTAATCTTTCATTGCACGAGTAAGTAATTTAGACTTCACTAAAATGTAATTTTAATGAACGCAGTTTTACAGTTTCACAGAAACCTGATTGACCGGGGGCAGGGGATTTGATTGAACGATACATTGATTGATGGACGAAATGGCGAAAAAAAGCATTTTAGTGTCCTGCAAAATCTTATGCTCCTGGTTATACTTGGTAATTTTAAGTGAATTTGCATTAATGATTGTGCTAATATTGAATAACTTCTTAAGGCGAATGCAATCAACTGTGACACGTTATTTGGTGACACACAATTAATTGGTACCGCAATGCTTTTCCTCTTTTTGCCTGTACCACGTTTCAACCTTTTAATGGGAAATATACAGGGTCCGGCAAACCTCTATAACTCCTATTGTATACAGTGCTATTCAAAAGTCCCTTTCCCCCCTCGTATTTTTTGAACGGCTACACTTACATTAATAAAATTTGGAGGGTGAAAATAAAGTGTTGTAAACTTCTCTACCAATGATAACAGGTGACGTAATGGTAATAGATGACGTCACAGTGCCACTCTGGCCAATACTTTTAAATAGGACCTTATGGCATGTGATATCTCGTTTAAAAGGTATTGACATTGGCTACATAGCCATATTAATTTTGTTTGGGTTTAAACTAATTTTGACGGATAAATTAAATAAACACCAAAACGTCATCTATAACTATTACGTCACCTGTTACCATTCGTAGAGAAGTTTACAACACTTTTTTTTCACCCACCAAATTTTATCAATGTAAGTGTAGCCGTTCAAAAGATACGAGGGGGGGAAGGGACTTTTGAATAGCACTGTATAACTCACATATTTATTTAAAAGGTTTATGGACAGGATAATTAAAATCAAACATTTTAAAATAATGTTCAAGTATGCAGGGTGGTCCATTAGTAAACTGGACAAATGACGTAATTTTTTTTAAATGTGATGCCATACTTTTTTTTCATTTTAGGAACCGAAATAGTTAGTACTGTACACTTCCAAATTTTTTTTGTAAAACTCCCAGCCATCTCGGAAAAAGCTGCCTTTTTCCCAAAAAACGCAACTTTATAAGATTTATAGCTAAAGCTTTAAAATTACCAATGTACAAAGACAAAGGTCTAAACATTTTTTTTGACTCAATTTGAAATTATTATTATGTACAGGATGGTTTTGAATGAATTTTACATTCCAAATACCGTCAGCTAACCAAGTCGAAATTTAAAATTTATGTTATTATGCTTTTAAACACATATTTCGAGATAGATTCTGGCCTTGCTCGAACCCATAACACCACCTTCGGGCTCCTAAGCCTCTCCTGCTGAAATTTCAAAGCAGCATCTGCCTGTCCGTGTCGTGCAGTCGTACAATTTGAACAATTTTTTCTCAATGTAGAGACCACACACACAACCTTGATGAGCCCGTCCCACCCAGGATGTTCCTCTCTATGCGAGGTACATCTCCGGGGAGGACTTGCACCACTTCCCCCCATCTTATCTGATGGGTCTCATCATCGTAGTTCGCGTTTCGGCGTACAGCTCGTCCCTAGCTAAAAGAGCTAGCAGCTGGGGGCAAGCCGCCTTCTCTTTGGCCGTGTAACCTCGGTGGTGTTTTCTTCGGTGGTCTTCCGTTGTGTGTGTTTGCGCTGCCTCTACAAAATGCGTCCTCAGCCGGCAATTTCGGCTGAAAACACCCTTATAGAGTGTGTCTTCTTTTCTTCCGATCTCTTACAAGCGACTTTAAGCTATTAGCTGAGCTAATAGCTTTGTCAGCTGTTCGAGGATCTGTTGTTTTGTTGTTATTGTCGTTGTTGTTTTCTTGTTAGCTGCGGCTTGGGCGTAGCTGACTCCTGTCTTCTCTACTGCTGTTGCTGTTGTCCTTGTCTTCTGGTTGTTTGGGGCGTTTGGGCATCAATTGTAGTTTGCCGGGTGTTCTCCCTGGCAGTCTGCGTCTTCGGTCGTGGGCAGTCGTTGGATCGGTGTGGTCCTCCGCACTTCACGCATTTCGTGTTTACGTTACACGTCGTCTGTCCGTGGTGGAAGCCTTGGCAGTTGTAGCACTGCGTCGGCCCTTTTCCTCTTCTTTGTTCTTCCCACCTGATCCTCACGTTCTGGATGTGTTGGATTTTCCGGATTTTTTCTTTCTCTTCAGGCTCCAGCTCCACCAGGTAGATGGGTAGCGGTCTTCTCTCTCCGAATCTGGAATGAAGTTGGGTTAGTCGTTTTATACTTACCCCTTGTCTCTCGATTTCTTCTTTGATTTCATTGGTGTCCTCGCAGTGCGGAAATGAGTTGCGAGAACAATTGAATATTGAAGAATATTCTGAAGATGCAGAACGATTTGAAAAGGCGATAAAAAGGAACAACATTTTGACCTTTGCGGATGCAGTACCAAAAAAAGTACGATCAAGTACGCTCAGCTAATTTTGCGAAGGAATTAAAAAATATCTATTTCAAAGCAGCCCTAGTCGAATTTCTTCATGACGATTGAGAAAATAATTATATGGCTAGCTACGTAGGCAATAAGACGATTTATATCAACTACGAGTTTTGCTATAAATATGTGTGAAAACCAGTGTTATAATGAATATAATTATGAAACTGAAAAATGGCATTTAATTAACAACTTAGCTGTGGAAAAAAATACATTAAAAACTATGTTAGTTTTTTCTATTATTCATGCGCTGGATGTATTCCCTCAAATTTTGTTTTATAGTTTTCAAAGACATGTCCGCGGAAAAAATTTCAATACAAACATTTCGATAATCCTTTGAAGGTCGTCAGTTAACGATTGTTATTTCTTCCCTACTACTTGCGACGTACGATAAATTCTTGTGTATGTTATTTTCGTTCAGGTATTTTCACCTAGCACTTGACATAACTACGATAAAAATAATCACTATACACTGGTACATTAGCCTGCGTCTGTCTGGGTTTCGTCTAGAGAGAAATTCGCAATAACATATTAGACCAGTAGATAAACTCTTAAAACCATCATAAATTACAATACGAAATTTATCACTTCCGTTTATTTCACAAGATTTCGTCCGAAATTTACGAGAAAATGACATAACCTACAATAATTGAAGTTACACAGATACTAGTGACTTATTTATTTGACAAAATTCGGGAACAATTTA
>CAJUYG010003094.1:0-14914 GCA_910591675.1 Galerucella calmariensis
TATACACAGCAGGTTTAATCAGTTGGGTGGTTGCTCCTATCGGCTACATTTATACCATAAGCCAACCGCTCTTAATTTGGATTGATTGATCTCGTAAACTTGAGCCTTAAATCCCCTTTGCCGTTAAAGCGATTCGATGATATTCCTCTGTTTCAGGTATGTGTCGACTTTGGGATGTTCGGAGATTAGGGCAAGAGTGGATGTTTGTTTTTATCGTTAAATCGTTACAGCAATACAGGCTATCGCCTTGAGGTGTTATATAACTGACCTTTACCTACGATTCGCCCTTTAATCAGTCAATAACACACAGTCGGTATCAATGTAATGACGTATATTACGCACTGTAAAAAAACGCACAGCTGTAAAGTAAATCGCACGGCTTCCCTAGCAACATCTTAGCAACTGTCAATAGACGTCGCCATTTTATTCAAAATTTACTATTTGAAAGCATTAGATATGGCCACGTTTAACTATGAAAAGCCCAAAGGGCTATGTATATGTATTAATTATAATTGAAAAATGGACTTTCGATTATCAACAATATATTAATAATGATTAAACGTTAGTTGTTTAATTTGCTTCTTCCATTGTTAATAGAGTAATAGAGATGGAGTTTACCAAGCACCTCTAATTATGTAACTATTATTTCTTATGCTTCTTATAAAAAATACAAGTACAAGTAGGTCGTAGGTGAAGTATAGTACGTAACTCGTGTTGTAGAACATTTTACGCTCTCACGGAATTACGCACTCGCCGTAACTTTTCCATTCGTGCGTAAAATGCTCCTTACCACACACGTTACGTAATATACTATTACATACGTTGTGTTTACTTTAGTTGATAACCTAATGATTGAAGTTTTTGAATGATTGGAATTGAGAAGATCTTGATTTTTTCCTGGCTAGATATTGTACCGCGTTAGTTGATAAAGATGCTGGAGCTGGAAGATTGTGCTAATTTAATACAGTTCCAGGGCGACGACCCAGCACAGTCAAGCAATGTCGAACGTGTTTAGTACTTGGATGGGTTCTTATACCAAGGAAGACCGTCGTATAGGGCCCGTACAGCCTGCAGCGGACTAGGGGGAGACGTAAAACCGAGGTCCCGAGTACATATGGATATTGGGCTCGTTGAAGAACGCTATCACTGGTTGGAATACTATAGATAACCGAATAAAAAAAATACAGTTCCCAATTATTTTTCTCACATAGATATCGCAAAATAATAATCATTCCAAAGCTCCATAAGTTTTGAAAAATATTTTTCAAAAAATTGTGTATATTTTCACGACTTTTACACTTCCGTTACTAAAAGACATGTATTGATTTTGATTTTAGTGTCTTCTTCAGTCCGGTATTAAGCTCTTAAAGCTCTCGGACGGAGAACATATACCTTGTACTGATGAGGCGTGAATACGCCGAAGCCGGTCTACAAGTTATGCTGTCCCATAGAAAATTATCAATAGACATGTTTATCTCACTATAATACCTTATTGTACTTTCCCGTACACCTGAATTGACGCGTATATTCTGCGAATGTTTCATTATATTTAACGTCAAAAACCGCGTTGTGATGAAACCGACAAAGATAAAACTGTTGGGAGTAGCCTGGAAGGTTTTGTTCTCTCGACGGAATGAATAATGAATTTATGTCATTTAAATTAAAGCTTGTACTTATTCAGGAGTGTATCTTGTACCTAGTTGATATAGAGAATGTTTGAGAAATTAGATACAGAATGCATAATGTTATTAACCATAATAATTAAATGTATAAAAAGGTCTGTTATACACTGGAAGTATTTCAATATCGTGAATTCCTTATTACCATTTTGTGGTGAAAAGAAAGTAATACTATTAATATTTTTTGAATCTAACTTCAACATGTTCCAAATTACCCACAAACCAGTGTTGCCAGCAGCTTCTGATTTTTCGTACTAAATTTTGTTGAATTTCGTAATAGGTTAGGACTTGGTCGTAATAGATTTTTTTTAAGTTTTCTGTATGTGTGTATGTATGTGTTTTATTGCATAGATTCAAGAAAAAACTATACAAAACAACAAAAAAACGAACAGAAATTGTGAAAATAATATCTAATTGAGAAAAACTTCTCATAAAATCGTTTATAATACTAGTGAAAATACCTATATGAATGAAAATATTCTTGGAAAAAACGTTAAGGGCCAGTTGTATGAAGCATAGTTAACCTAATGTCTATGGTTAACCCATGATCACAGCTATTAGAGTGTTGTACGAAACGTAGTCAAGAATTATTTTGGTTAACTCATGAGTTAACTACGCAATTCACTGAACCACCAAAAATGGTGGTTTAACTAAAGTTCATGGAATAAACGTCAAATTCTGATGTGACATATCTTATAATTGACTGTCATATACTATAATTTTACAACTTTTTATTGTTTACAATGGAAAACGTGGATTATTTTAAAGAATTAACGGATGATGAGGATTTTCTAGAAATGATAAGAGAAGTAGAAGAAGAACGCTCGCATATTTCGAGCAAGAGAAAATAATTTGGAAAAGTGGACGGAAAATGAATTTTTTGATAGATTCAGAATATCAAAAGGCACTGCAAGTATCTACATCATCCAATTTAATTTTTTTATATGGACCACCGCCAGTGCCTTGAGCATAACATTTTTCGTCAGCATACTTTTTCTTTACTCTTTTTTTTAAATTTCTATACTTATTTAAAAGCACGTCACTTGTTCGTTGTGTAGTTGCACTGATAGAATTAAATTCTTCAGCCAACTGAAGCCACAAATTTTTCTTATGCCGAGAACTTTCTGCATCCGTTTTCTTACACTCTATAACGTTTTTATACTTAGAAACTAGAGAAATCAACGTCGATTCTTCAAATGCACTAAAATTTGGAGTACGCTGGTTTTTTTATCTGCCATCTTTCTTTCCACTTCAAAGAGAACACACAAAAAAGTTTTTAACGCTGATATTGGTATTTAACGCCAAGCACGCTTTTGATCATTGACTGTCATCACACTGTCATTGATTAACGATTTCACAGTATACAAAAACTATGACGATTTTCCAAGTTAGTACCAACAATATTGATAAAATGATCGAATGTTACTAGAGATTCGGATAACCAACATGAAAATATTAATTTGACCATGGTTCAACTGACCACAACACGAACACCTTTCGTACAACGATTGGTTGATTTGACTATGGTCAACATGTGAACCTGGTTCAGTTGATCAATTGGTTAACTACGTTATATACAACTGGCCCTAAGTTTGACATCAAAAGTCATAGAGAAAGATTTTATTTCTCTATGTCAAATGTCAAAAGTCGAACGCCGAATTTCATTACACTGTCAGTAGTGCCAGTGCAAGGAGGCAAGGAGTAAAGCCAATGCCTACAGCGGGGTAAAGGCAAAATTAATTACAGAGTTTTTTTGTTAACGATGTGTATGTCTGAGATTTTTGTTTTCGATTTTTTGTTCTCTGGCCAAAATAATAAAAACGGTATAAATTGCAAAAAGCGGCGTAATATTGTCCATTTGATAATGAATCTATTACGAACGTAATAGTGCTGGCAACACTGCCACAAACGTATCCACCATGGTTAGTTATTCGCCTATTAGCCTACTGAATCACTTTTCAGTTGGATAAATTGCTTCTTCCTAATAACCATTCCCAATTAGTATTTATCAGACTGTCAAAAATAACTAGCCAACTTTGCTCTGATAAAAAGTGACCGACTGTTGAATCATAAGTCAGTATTTTGATTTTTTTGAATTTTTTCTGTGAATTTTTATTCTCATATTTTATATATTTTTGCTTTGTCCATAAAATTGTAAAACTTCTCATGACAATAAAGCTTATTTCTCTTTATCTCTTTCAAGCGCACCTCAAACAAGGGATTTTCGACCTTACTTTCTATCAAAACATGAAATGCGCACGTGAATTTCCCAAGTCATCACAAAAATGAATAAACTTAATTCTGTGGTCATCACGAACACATAAAAACTGGATTATTATCATTAGATGCAGTTTAAATTGGTGAAACGCAAGGACATCCTGAAATAAGATCAGATTATTCAGTAATAATCATTTAAAACAGTCCAATTTTGCAAAATACTTGAATGAAAGAATTATGATTCATCCATTATTTTATTTAACATAATATTTAGCATCCATATGAAACTAATCTCGATGAAACATTTTCTCAATCAATACAAGAAAAAATTCCAATCAACACACCTACAACTGAAAGTTCATGTGAAGCTTTAGCAAACAAGACTGGGAGTATAAAAAGTATAACATGAAACAAAACGCCTAAACGTGACGTTTCTTTGAAGTTTCACCCTCAGTTCTCGTCCACCTATCAATTATAAAATTGCCGTTCAAAAAGTTTCACTTCAAAGATTTATTAAGAACATTTAAAAAACAAAAAATGCAGTACCAGGAGCAAAATGTTTGATGCAAAAGCCTCTTATTAGGTGGTGAATTTAAAACCGTACCAGAAAATAAAAAACTTGAGAGGTGTCAAGGGACACCCGGATGGAACGGAGTTACTTTCGATTAATTAGTGAATGAATTGTACATATACATGCACACACCGAAACATTTATATATATACATATATATATGTACTCTGTCTGTCTATTCTTTCATACACGTCATAGATGCGCGGGACTTTGTAAACACAACAACAGAGTGTATATATATATATACTCTCTCGACTTCGTAAACACAACAGCGTATAGGTTAGAACACGCACGGCTTGCTAAATACATACGTTCTGAAATTGTAATATTAAAATATGATTTGTTTTTGAATTTATTAAAATTAGGTGGAGATTATAATGCGTATGACTTGGTAAGCACAATAATAAAGAGAGGTTATAGTGCGTACTTGCTAAAAATACAAAAGCATTTATTATTATTATCTGTATATAATCGCACATTGCAGCATGTACCTTTCTTCGCATATAATACACATGAGAGCTCATGGCAGCATGTGTTGAATGCCTTGATATAGACGCGTAGGTTGATGGTTCGCGCCCGGACTATGGTGAAATTTTTTTCAATTTATTTGCTTTCAATAAGAGAGAAAGATACAGACAGAGAAACATGCGATGCGCACAGCTTACAATAGCTTCCTATATCAAAAAGTGTCGTGACAAAACTTTTCGTAAGAATTTTATCCGTCTAGCCTCCTTTCACAACGCGCGATAAGGAACTTCGTTCCAAAAAATAAGTTTGAATCGTACCTTTGCTATTATATAGCCCAGTAATTTTAGTCAGTTCCACTCGGAATGGAAAATAATATGCTGTAAACTGGTATGGACCTTCATTTTTTCATTTTTGAAGCTTTCTCAAAAAAGCTCGTGTCCTAGAATTCTATTTTCTACAATATTAATAATAAATGAAAGTGGCATTAAGCCCACAGGAAGCGATATATTTGCAAAATGTTCAGGACGCGGACTCGAGATTTTATGAGACGTTTAGAACGATAAAATATAAGATTATACCAGTTTATTTCCTCTTATTTCGAGGCTGACCATATTGTTCGGTTTATATCACTGGGCTATAAACTTTTAAGCAAGCATTTTGCAGCCGCAACAGAGGCCGCAAAATGATATTTTGCGGCCGTTACCCAGGGAATGATATTTTGCGGCCGTTACCCAGAGTGACGGCCGAAAAAAATTTTTACGGCCGTTCCCATAGTGACTGCCGGCAAACTGAACGCCACTACAGCATTTGACATCTCTGAAATATGACAATAACAATGTATTTCGAACCTAAAACTAACTGTCTTTTCTAAAGAGGCATAATATTTATTGAAATTATGTAATTTTCACGGTTGCACGAAAAATATTGTGTATACTATGGCCGCGAAATGTTTTCGCGACCTCGAGATTATTTTGCCTCGGCCGGAGCGGCCTCGGCGATAATCTCTCTCTCGGAACGCGAAAAAGCATTTTGCGGCCTTAGTATACAAATAACTATTCCACGCAGAGCGCCAACGGCTTTACTGAAATTGTTTTCCGAAAAATGGAAACAGGTTTATCGAAACATGTTTTCTCCCGCATTGTTAAAACTATTCACTCGTATTAAACAAACATTTACTCAATTTAATTGAATTTTTTGATAATATCCCATATTCCATCATATTCTACCTCAATAATATTTCTCATTTCAATATCCATTTTCTCTAGAGGTGAATATTGTATTGTATTCTTTTTTATTCTGCTCTCAGCCACATACTAGTGAATCACCTTCACAAAAAAATTGTTACTCTAAACTTGTACCAGATGTCTGATTAAGGGAGGTAACGCGCTGTATCTCAGAAACTATTCATAGTACAGCTTAGGGAAAAACATTGTAACACAAACTCGCATGAGAGAGAAAAAGCGTCCGGGAAGTTGGTACTTGCCGAAAGACACTTTACGCATGAGTTAGGAATATTATTTTTTCTACGACCGTATATACAAAAAAGTATACCAACCCATTTTTCAAATGTTATTTCATTTTAACATACCTACATATACAAAACTTTAACCAAAAACGTTAATTATCATTATACATTATTATAATAAATATTAATATTAGAAACACAGTTTGTTGCATTCTGTAACTTACTCAAAATTGCCGGTCCAGTGGAGTTATTTGATGTTAACTGGTAAGTAGATGACGTTGATGAGGATGGCATCGGTTTCAGGTCACATTAAGGTGACGGCAACGGTTTTAAGTTATTTGTAGATGGAAGCATTTCATTTGATAAATTTTTCTTATATCAAACCCGGGTGGTTTGATAGTTGTTTTATGACACTACTTTGAAGAATGTAAGGGTTATATCAAAATATCTTCATTATTTTATATGCTAGAAAAGATGTAGATTTTATTTGATGGACTATTTATTCACCTGTTAGTTATACCATATAGTTATACCCATAGTTATAACTTCCGAATTAAAAAACTATCTAATAAGGTCAAAATTTGTATAATTTTACTTTCCCGCATTAGTGCGGGAAAGTGACACTTTCAAAACTAAAATGCATGCAGGAAAGTGGTTTAGAACGCACGGTCTTGAAAAAACATCATTTTTCAGTAATAAGTGTACGGTTATAGTACCAGAAAATTAAAATATATCTAACGCTATCTTTTAAAATAACACTGGTGGGAGTGAGTGGGATAAATGTAACAAAGGATGCTATTTTTATACTTATATTACATGAAACCTTATGCTATACCGACATGAAAATTGCGGTTCAGATTGTTACTTTGAACGGATGTTTGTAGATAGAAAATAGAGTCGGCAGTCTGCAACGACGTTTTGTAATGATAATAATAATAGAGTCGTCATTCGAGGCGTACCTACTCCTCAACTTGTAACGAGATTCTAGTAATTTTATTCTGCATCCGATGATATTTTAGTATAGAAACCAAACATCACAAATTGCCTGAAAATGATACAATCTAAAATAAACTTAGTGTAGTATAAAATTTCAAGAGGTCCTTTAATAGCTAATGAGCAGTTCCAATCGCGCTTTTATGCCGACATTTATATTTTCAGCAAGACTGATTTTAGTTTGAACTCAATATTTAATTATCCAACGAGTTGTATCATTTGGTATGAAGCTGAATAGATATTTTTTGAGATAGAAAACCTGCAATTTTTTATTTCTACAAATTCTGCAGTCATATGTTATGTTTCCTCTTCTCTTATTATTATGTTGATTTTATTTATTGCTCTTTCATGGATAATTGTTGGTATACACAGATCATACATTTTTATTGATGATTTCAATTGTATGGAAATTGAATACAGTGTAATTTTTTTATTTCAGATGATGAAAATTCGGAAGTCCACGGTGTGATAACTAAAGAGGGACTATTCGAAGGCACAGTATACACTACTTTAGAAGAATTTCATATCGAACCTATTAGTAGATATTTATCGACAGAAGCTATGACAGAGCCGCCATTTCATTCAATAATATACAGAGCGTCTGACGTGCAAAATCCTATAAAAGGTAAGATGATTCATTTAAATATAAAATTAATTTCCACTTGACTAACTTCAATGTTTAATATTCATATTTATACGCGTTGGTAAGTTTTGTTGTACCCTACCTTTTGTATCTTTTTATAGAACTTTTGTTAAAATATTACGATTAGTGGTTGAAGGTATCAGGAAAGGCATAAAAATATACTGGGAAAAATGGCAAAAGTATTGAATAAACCATTTGATGAAAATGACATATAAAAAAGATTTGGAGAAGATTTTCCAGAAGTGTTGCCTTCAGTATACATATTCAGAAGCATCATTTATAAATTCAGTTTTATGGTGAAAATATGATTGAAAATGGTTAATATGTTACTGAGAAATTAGTTCCAACCCATTGAATATAAATATCGGATAAAAAAAATAAGTATCATTCAGATGCTATAATTTATGAAATAAGAAAATGAATGCAAATATTGGTACGAAGTACAATAGTTATTTACGTTACTAGTTATGAAAACAGCGATATTGTTCAACAAACATATTATTTGTCAAAACGAGCGGTAGCGAGTTCTGCAAATTACGCGAGTTGAACAATGTTGCTCTCTTCATAACGTGTTCACGTACAACGTTTTATCTAACTCCGCGCTTTAATAATATTCAATAAAATCTCAAATTACAATGGTAATATTAAAGTGGATTCAAATGGTGTTAAAAGTATTGTTACTATGAAGTATTCACCCAGAAAATTAACTTACTTCAAATAACTGTGTCTTTAATAATTTTTTTAATGCTTATAAATCTTAAAATACTATTGAATTAAAATTATGGGGTAATTGTCAGTTTAAATAATGAATTGATTGTCAGTTTTGACAGTACCTACCTAATTAGTAAATTATCCTTTGAAACTCATGTAGTATCTCTATGTTGAAACTCAAACAGTGACGTAAAGTTTTTACATAACATATATAAAGGTTATGAAAAATGTGACGTTACCTAACGTCAATGAGTGACTTAAAGTGTCACATTTGATAGCGGAATTTGATAAATCCATTTTACAGAAAACTGAAAATCAATACGGACTCCCTGTTAATCGTAATATACTTTTCGTCTTTGTAAAAAAGCGTTTGACAGACATAGGCGTTAAGATGTAACTTGAAGGGTTGCGAAGAAAAATAAACTTTGCGTTTTTTGTGCCCTAAAGGTTTCCCTTTAAATGACTCACTCCGACCGAACCTCGAACAAAGTAAGAGTCAGAATCGGATCCAGGAAAAACTAGATTTATGAAAAGTTGCATTTTTCCAAATAAGTGCTAATCTATGAAAATTTATTGAATCATACAATATATGAGACCAGTATCCCGAAGTATATATCGTCAAGGACAACTCTTGAAGCTTATGTGTGCATTTTTTGTGCTTATATCTATTTTCTGTGGTCTTTGTAACTCAACAACTTCGGAGCGATACTCGTCCAAAGTTTAGCAGTTTCTTACAAACTTTAATGATACTCATTTTATACCCAAAACATTATCCAACCAAAATGCCGACATCCTCAGCAACTTCTTCAGTAGTTATCATCCATTTTTACCAGTGCTTTCATCCGTTGTTGACGTAGTCGAGTGTTTATCATCATTAATATATTCTCGGAATTATATGAAAAGCTTATAACACGGAGTCATAGCCAAAATGGAAGCAAAAAATCAATAGATATATATTTACTTGTTGAAAATTGAGAATTAGTTCCATATTGTATTAATAGGTTTCAAACATTGTGTTGTTTTTTAATTATTTTATCTATCTATATCTATCTATTTTTATCTAATGCAGTTGTTGTATACAATTTTAGTTTCTAGCTCATAGATTAGTCCTTCTTTTTATGTGTAGCTCATACAAGGCTGTTGGGTGTGTGGTACCTAAGTGGGTCTATAAGGCCATCCACTGCGACTCGCAAAGGTCTATTGTGATAGAAGGAACTGTTAAGCACATTTCTCTGACAAACAAAATTCATAGCGCCCTTGATCAGGGTAAACAATGTCTGAGTATTTTCCTCGAATTGAGCAAGGCATTTGACACGGTCAGTCACCATCTACTCCTGCAGTCACTGTAGGATATCGGTAGAAGAGGAAACGAACTGAAATTATTTCGAAGTTATATTTCCGACCGACAACAGACTGTAAGAATTGATGGGGTTCTGAGCGATGTATCAAAGATGGAGTACGGTGTTCCGCAAGGCACGGTGCTGGGACCAGTTCTCTTTAACATAAATGTTAACGATTCATTTTTCATTCAAAGTTCGAGCGATATTATCGCTTTTGCCGATGATACAGCATTGATCTACTCAAGTAACTCATGGGACGATTTGAAATCAGAAGTAGAGGATGATTTCGTTCACATAATGAATTGGTTTGATCACAAGCTACTCACTCTGAACCTTGAGAAAACCACTTATCTCCCCTTCAGTATAAATAAAACAAGAACACCAACATTTCAAAGTCTAGACTTCATTAGGTACATCAAACAAAGCTTGTTCAATCTCAGCTGAAAATGAAGTAAATTACCTAGGTGTGTTTATTGATAGTCACTTGAAGTGCTCTGAAGAGCTCACATATAAATTTTATAATAAAAAAAAATCAATTGTATATTATTCAGATTCAGGCTACTGAAGAAGATCTTACCCATTAGTCAACTGAAAATATTATACTACTCACTAGTAGAAAGCCATATACGGTACGGTATAATATTTACCTGGGGTTGCTCGTCTAAGGCACGCATCCACTCACTTGAAGTTCTACAACGAAAATTTCTGAAGATTATCTATTCAAAAAGACGAACTCACCCTTCAGATCTCCTCTATGAAGAATCAGATGTTCTAGACGTCAGCCAACTTTTTGCACAAAATATTATTTGTCATTATCATCAAAACAAAACAATAAACCAAATTGTTTCACACAGATACGAAACAAGGCAAAAAGGCAACTATGTAGTCCCGTTCATGACAAAAACATTCGGACAGAAGTCTTATGATTTCGTTGCCCCAAAACTCTACAATGTTATACCCAACGAACTGAAGGAGATTGTCAACATTCATGTCTTAAAAAGAATTGAAATGTTACGTCATCTCAAATCTACGTAACCTTTTCAATTACCTTCTTGAAAATGAATAAATTTCCTTTCCTCCCTCCTACTTATATACTCAGCTTCAAGATAATCCTACATATTCATTGTCCTGTCCATTCTTTTATCACAATTTGTGTTACATTATTACAGTTGATCTTACTTGTAATCGAATTATTATTATATTATTGTATCTATTTTACTTTAAATGTCTTATTTGTAGTTGATACAAGTGTTCACACTTATCAAGATTTCCTAATTCACATGGTATTCTCAGTTTCTTATTGTATTGAATTGTATTGCAACACTGTATTATTGAGAATGAATGTTTGTGAATAAACTACTTCTACTACTTCTAAACATTTTTTTCAGGACAACCGTGTGCGTCACATCAACTTCATCTAAAACGCTCGAACAAAAACCAAAATCATCGTAAAAAGCGTTGGTTACTGGAAGCCGAAGCCAAACTTCCACCAAGTTACGATGATCCTCCACTACTATTCAATCCAAATAGAACTAGACGTCCCTTCAATCCAATATTCGATCTGAATCAGCCTATAGACGAAGAACTCGAAATGTTCACCAATAGAACGTCTGTGGATACGTCTGGATTGATTTTTCGAAATGTTAATAAAAGAGCTACTGTCGATCCAAAAAAGACTACTTGTATGTTGTATCTGCAAGCAGACCATCAGTTTTTTTCCAAGTACGGGACCGAGGAGGCTTGTATTGAGGTGATGACGAGGCACGTGCAGAGAGTCAATGCCATCTACAGGAATACAGGTGAGTTATTTTACAATGTTGTTTCTTCGCTCAATTTTTTCCTATCTGTAGTAAGTTGTCATTTGAATTTGTAATTAAAAATCACAAAAAAGATAAATAACTGAGAAACATTTAGGTTGAGTTTGGTTGATGCCACAAACATGTTTAGGGGGTAGACTTTCAAAGTACCACTTAAAAGATGATAGATGTCTCGAGAGGTGTAATATCCTAACTACCGCATACAACTTAATCCCCCCGAACAATTTATAACATCTTATGAAGGGGTTGAAGCATTGTAATTACATGAACAGCATTAATTTCGACAATATCGCAGTCTCTATACCACAACAGAATATTCTCATTAAAATAATTTAGGTGTATACAATACAGTTTGGGAATGACAAACTTTCTTGTTAGTGTGTTTCATTGGCTCTAAACATACAAGCATTCATTTCTCTGAAGATATTTGGACTTAAGTTTGCCAAATTTTTCATACTTTAACAGTTCTTAACACTATAAGAGATTTATGGAGATGCTAACTTTAAAAACTTCTTATAAAAATCGGTAAAAAATTGAGTTTAGGTCTGTGTGACACTAAACGGGGTAGGAGTAAATCACGGAAAACGTGCATGAGCTGTGAAAATCTCAATGGTCTCTTTGCATTTTTTGCCCTTATCTGTATAAAATGTCGATCTGAGGCTTGAATTGATTCGTGGTGGATATAAACGGCAAAGTTGTTTGTTATTTTAAAAACATCTGGCTATGTCAATATCTTGAATAATGGGAAAAAACATTATAGATTATTCAGCAATGTCGGTACATGATATTTAATGTTTAACATTCAAAATGTGATTATTGAACATTTGGAAAAGTTGAGCTAGAATACTTAGGAGTAATACTGACAGTAGAAGGAAATGGTGGGAAAGAAATAGAAAACAATATCTAGAGGTAGTGAGGCAACAGAAATATTTCCAACAATTGAAATCAAAATATGTATCAAGATGAGCTAAGATCAAAATATATCAAAAAAACAAATAAAAATAAATATGGGAGAAGAATGTTGAGAAAAATATTTGAAGGAGTGAAAACAGAGAAGAACGAATAGGGAGGAAGAGCTAATAGCGAATTGCAAGCGTTGTACAAAGAACCTAAGATAACAAACTTAATACGAGCACAGAAGACCAGATGGTTGTCAGAGGACAGGGTTAAGAGAGTTTTGAAGGGTGGAACAGGTAGCAAAAGGAGAAGAGGCAGACCTAGAACAAAAGGGCAGAACTGGCAAAGCGGAACATTGGATAGAAGAAAATGGAGAAAATCGAAGCTACTAAGAAAATTCTGGATTTTCATGTATACCGTATTTCTTTTCATAATCATTGAGAATAAAATTTGAGCTCTCTTCTATTATTGGAAAACTTTTTGTTGAGTCTACTATTGAAATTTCGACACCACAAGCTTGTATGAAATTATTTACATTGAATTTATAATGTTGGGACTTCAAAATAAGAGGGGCATTTCCTTGTCGGATTTTGTTATTGTGAGGTTACAATCTTTTTTAAGTGAAATATCATTTTTGTTCGACATTAAACCTTCAGCTGAAATTGGTTCAATATTATCCGTAAATTTTGGTTTTATGCTGTATTTCAAGCCTTTATTTGAAAACTCAAATCCACTGATTGTAAAGTTAGTGTCTATGCTGGTCAAACTAATCAACACTTGCGAGTATGTCATATTGAAATAGCCAGAGATAAATCCTATCCCGCATATCATTTACTTGACACCAAACATTCATTAACACCTAACACAGAAGTGGAAATACTACATATTTGTTACGAGAAACGAGACCCAGATTTCCTTGAAGAATTAGAAGCTATAATATACTCAAAAGTCCAACAATATGAAGTCGTCAATGAACAGATAAAGCTTGGGAGCTCTCCACCATCAAATTAAGTACCAACAATTGTAAAAATTGAAAACAGTTAGTTCCATTTATACGCTAATGTTTATTCAGCCATTAACCTAACCTTGTTGATGTACGGTATACTGAGTGGAAATGTAATCGTGTTAATTAATAGCGCCAGAAATTTCTGCCGGTATAATAAACTGTGCTATCTGACCCAAGCCAACTAGAAACTCTCAAACATATCTAAATCTTCCACAGCAAAGGGAATATTTAAATAACAAATATCAGCAGCTATTTAGAGTAATTGAAGGCAGTTGTACACAAAGGACGTCATTTTCTTGTTGGAGGAATTTAATGAGCTTTCAGTGCTGGTACTTCACTGTTAGTTGCTTCTTATCAAACATAAGTATAGAAATGTAGTAAAAACACTATCAAAACGTCACTAAATCCTAACATGTAATAGCAAGCTAGTTTGGAAAAGCATTTTATAGCGCTTTGTGTATGAAAGTGAATTGAAATATGCCTTTATACTTTCCGTTTTTGTGGAAATGTGTAATCAGTCTAAATAGTTGCGTTGATTTGATTGTTGGAGTGAACTGATTTGAAGCGCGATTGTATCATTCCATGGAAATCCATTTGCGCACCTTTTGATGATTTGTTACGCATGTTACTATTAGTGAATAGGAATTATCAGAAACTCCAACTGATTGACTTATCACTTTGTAGAGGAGAATCCAACAATGCATTTATAGGGTTTGGAGCATTGGCATTAGTGACCATGGGGGGAGGGAGTTAGAGCTATAACGTCTACATATCAGAAAAAAGTCGTCGGATTACGATTACGATAACATCAAAAAATTATTGAAAAATCAACCATCTCACAGTTCAGAGCTCAAATAATATTCGTGTTAAGCTATGTTAGTTTTTCAGACATTAAATATAAGAAAAAATTATTCAGAAACTTCCTATCAAGCTCAAATTCCATAACTATTTTCAGTATATTCGATGTAGATTCAGTGTGGAAACCACTTATGGCATAAAATTCTTTGTCATTATTTTGGAAAATTATAAAAAATGCCGAGACACGTGAACTTTTGAATTGAGTTGTGCGTTATGTAAACATAAATGTAAATGTACAGGTTGATTCAC
>CAJUYG010003094.1:15014-33267 GCA_910591675.1 Galerucella calmariensis
AATCGGTTCATTAAGAGGATTTCAAAAATATGCGAATATACAGGGTGGTTCATTAAAAAAATAACACCGACCAAGACATACTTGCGTGAATCACCCTGTACATTCAAATTTATGTTCACATAACGCACAACTCTATTGAAAAGTTTACGTGTCTCGGCATTTTTTATAATTTTCCAAAATAATGACATAAAGAATTTTATTCCATAAGTGATTTCCACACTGTATATTTATGACTGTTTGCTCCCATCTTAAGTATAATTAAAGACTAGACTTTTGGAAATCCTTTGGGAATAAAGAGATATCGCTAGGGACCATTCGAGAACAATAAAAATTGTCGTCGAAGATTCAGGAGATTTACAAATGTACGAATCTGAAAGCTGTGGAGGATTGTTCATTGAAATACTTATACTCATTAATAGAGGAATCTTGAAATTATTGTCATATTCAGAAGAATTTCGGAGTAACAAAGCTTCAAATACACTGTCCATTGCATTTTATTCATAACAGTACCTATCTTTCTTTCAAACAGAAATATTACTGATTGTTCTCCGCGTTCTCGTCGTAATGTTGCTGTCGTCTTCGAAACAGAAAAGTGAACTAATTAATAAAATTTCTTCATTAATCTCGGAACTCCTTACAAATTCGCTCTTTTAAAACTGATTAAATACGGGATTTCATCGTAGGAAGTTTAATTTTGAAGATGTCACTTAATTCGACATAATGACTTCCTGTCGTTTATTTTGTTTGTTTTTTAAAAATTATACAGAACTAAAAATTTAATATTTGATTTACTGTCTTTGTTCTCTATTAAATTCTTATTTTTTAAACTGGATATTAATTGTTTAGGGAAAACTACCTTTTCAGCCGCTTTAAAATTTGGTTTAATACTCCAATTATTTTCTTGGAAAAGCTTTCTTTTCAGTTTTTTCAATAGGCCAGTCAGTAGTTTGGATCATCAACTGCCTTGAGGAAGGACAGGGTTTTCAGTTTGCATATATTTTGTTGGTGCTCTCTTTTTTATCCATAAAAAACAATATTTTCATACAAATATTTCACTCACAATTTTGAATTATTTTTCCCTCATGGAAAGGTAGGAAAGCTGTAACTAAAAAATTCAAAAGTCTATAAAGTAATTGCTTTTTTTTGGTCACATATTAAATGACGACCACTAAAAGTGTGGTACAGAACACAAGTGCAAAGTGCGGTATCCATATATTATGCTCTCCTAGTCTAAGGTTGTAAATATCGAGCTATAAAAAGCAAAAGCCCGCCCAGTTCTCTCATCTTTATAATGGGCATGTTACACACGTCACTTTTCAAATTTCAACTAAATTAAAATGAGTGAACCTCCCTCTTCAATAAAAGCAGCATTGTCCTTTTCAAAGAAAAGCAGCATTGCCACATCTAACAAGGATTCTGAATATTCATTAGTAAAAAACCATCAGTTATTAGTATTTGAAGTAGAAGATACAGCTGGAGGTAATACATTTAACTGACAAAATGTACTCTATAATTATTACGTCTTTTGATTGGTTATCCCGAATACTGGTACCTACATTGATGTATATTTCTTATTTTGAGTGTTCTAGGCTACTTTTTCTTTATACTCTGCAGCAAATTGAACTTGTCCGTAAAAACCACATTTTTATAGAGCTCTAGGTATATTTTTTGACGTTTGTTGTTAAGTCACTATTTAACTGATATTACTTTGAATTTAAATTGTGATATATTTGGCAACGTTGAAAAACCTTTTGTTTCATTTTCAGATTTCAATCAAGATGGTAAGAACGACAATATCACTTTCATGGTGAAGAGGATCAAAGTTCATACGTTTGACGCACTGAAGGACCCTCTCTACAGGTTCCCGAACAATTATGGAGTTGAGAAGTTTCTAGAACTTTTTTCAGGTAAGTGCTCTTATTCATATGAGTGCTGGAAAAAATCACTTACGGTTATTTCTAGGATGCATTTTATTTGGTTTCGGATACAATATCAGTTATAATTATAATAATGTTAGTGATAAAATAAATTTAATGAAATTTGATCACATTTTATTCAATTGAATATATTTGAAATAACACTGGAAGCTGCATTTTCAATTTCCGAAAGGAGATTGTCTTCGCTTGAACTGATTTTTATAGATTTTTGTTTATTCAACTTTGAAAATTTGATGACATAACTAATTTGTTTTATTTCCGTAGCCTTGTTTGTCTTTTGTCACTATGGTCACAAAATATGATACACAATACCTTATGTTTGCAGTCAATATTATAAAAAATACGTTGGATTGAATTTTCTTAAAAATTTTATAATATAGGTAGGAGGGTCTGCAACAGTTGCCATGCAGGAACAGTGGCCTTGCGAATTTCTCATTTGGAAAGATTAGGTGTTGCCATCTAGTACAGAGTGTGTCAATGATGCACTTACAATGCCCGCAAAGTTATCTGCCTGAATTTTGAGATTTCCTGTTTAAAATCAGCTTAACCTCAAATTGTGTATGTGAAGTAAAATACAGCAAGCAAGTGAATTTATTTTTAGTGATAAAATAAATGCACATCCAAGTGAACTGGTGTTGATAGCTTATACCTAATACATGTAAGTATAGATTTATATAATTAGCTTTTGATTGCATAAACTAGTTTTTGTTTTTTTCTTCACTCTTTAAAAACATGTGCTTGTTGGTACAGTGGCTATGTTAAATGTAGGTACAGTGGTCACTACTTAATTTTTTAAATAAGGGGTGGCCATTGTACCTTGCCTAAACAATTTTTATTTAGTACAATATTGTAAATGTAGATCCAATTTATTCCAGATATTATTTTGGAAAATGCCTCGCCGAAAAGTCACAGATATCAAGATTGGAAAAACTGGGTGCTACTTCACGTATCCCGATGTTCACGATTTAGCCATAGTTCCAGTTAGTGATATTGTACTACATTTATCTCAACCTATAAAAGTAGGCGGCACTACTAGAACAGCAAATTTATTTTCTTTTCCAATCAATTCAGCTATATATGATGCCTGTTAACACTTGGCCATTAGAAGTTAATAATTTTAAGTTGCTTTCTGTATAGGTATTTAAGTTGTATTTTTGTAATAGAAATAATTTTTTTATTTTCAAATGAACCTTTATTCTAGCAATTCTAGTCTCTTTTCAATTCCTTTTCCCAATTCCTAAACAGTAGTGGCCACACTACCATACTCTAGTGGCCACTGTACCATTATTGCATGTACAGTGGGCACTTTGCAACACATTCTTGCAGCTACAACTTTTTTGATAAAAATAACTTTTTTCAGCTACAGAATGGAATGCTATAGAGGTAAATATAGTAATTGCTGTTTAGCGAAATCAAATTCTATAAAAAAAAATTATTTTGGTTTTTATTGATTTTTTTGGAAAAAGGTGGCCACCGTTCCAGACCCTCCCCTACTGTTAATAATACTAATATACAGTTGTAGATAAAATTCTGTACGTAACACGTGTAATAGGAATACACGCTAACTTCACGTGCGTGCGTTGATAATATCCATATCCCACAAATTACGTAAATAACTATTATGACACAGAGGACCGCATTATTATAACTGACCGGTTATTTCGATCATGCCAAGCACCTGCTGCTACGTTGCCAGCTATTCCAAATTTTGAAGCGACTTATTACAATATTCACTGATTCACTGATACATTTATATTATCACATTTACCTTGAAAAGTATTTCCAAACTCGCGAACTAACAGTTTACTGAAGTATTTATTCTCGTTACACTCACTTTAGATAAACTATAATAGGAACATGATCTGGCAAAGATTTATTCTTATTGAGACACACGGTACATTGGAAAATTAGATTTTCAATTCGAGTGAGTTACATTGAAACATTGAGTGAACCTGTGGGTAAATTGAACGACTTTAAATTAGACACTTTGAGCAATTTACTCTGTCCATTCGTATGTGTCGATAGTAATGATTTTTTTTATTAGTATTTCCAGAATCAAAATAATCAAACTGAATATTATCATTGCGATGTATAGATATATCAGTCCAGTGATGTTGTTGTACCTATGTCACTTGGTTCCATTGATCGGCTGAACTTTTAGGAGTTCGTTGAATTTGTTTCGCTTTGAGATAATTAAGTATACCAGAGCTTCTCATTTTCGTTAACCTGAAAAAATTATTATTTAAAAGCTGGAGAAAATCATTGGGAATTAAAATATTCATTTGTCATGGTTCACATGAATGCGAAATATTGTAGCACGAGGCATAAGCCGAGTGTGTGAAATTACTGTCATATGTGTTATGTATGGTATTTTTTCCTACGACCAAAATAGTGTGTAATCAACATCTGACATATAAGTTAACAAAATGGTACAATTAAAGTCAACATCGTTGTATAATTTCAAAAAGTAACAATAACTATTATTAGTAACAAGGATTCACGTAGGTATAGGAGTACTCTAGAATGAGATTCCGTTGTGTGCAGATTTTGAAAAAGAAATTATTTTGGTTGACCAGCGGAGCCGAGGAAAAATTTGAATAAATATAGTTTGAAAAAAATAAAAAAACACGTTTTTAAAGAATATCGAACTAAAAAGTTGAAAATAATTTTAAAAATAAACTTAAAACAATAGTATATAAAAAAATACTAGAATAATTGAGGGAAAAGCGTGGGGTGCTCAATATACGAAAATTATGGCTCAAAGCGCCCCACGCTATACTAGTATTTTTTTATATACTATTGCTTCAAGTTTATTTTTAAAATTATTTCCAACTTTTTAGTTCGATATTCTTTAAAAGCGTGTTTTTCAGTTTTTTCAAACTATATTTATTTTTCATTTTTTAGTTCGATTTATTGTCAATAGAGTTTTCCTTCAAGTTCTCATTGATAGTATTATAAATTTCCAACAGAGGATGCACGAATGTAAAATTCTTCTAGCGCCTTAACCTGCTCAGCTAACGAACGCATTTAGGACGATGGAGTATACTAACAATCAAAGGAGAGTTACAAACCCACAAACATACAAGTGAAGCTAATAAAAGCGAGTTAAAAATGAGATTATTAGATGCCAAAAACTTTGAAATGTCAGTTTCTTGTGCATCAGTTTCTTTAATACTAACTATTAAGTTATATGAAAAGACTTTGTTAAAGAGGTCCACAAAATAACTTTTTTCATGATGGCATCGAGAAATTTCATAAATTAGTAGCCCAAGGTTCAAAAAAATATGAATAATTAGTTAAATACCCTTAATTCCACGCAAAAAGCACATAAGATGGCCAAAGAATGCACAAATCCACTCCAATATACTTAAAAACGAAAGTTAGTTTGCAATTGGACCATTTTCCATTTAATTTCACCCAAATACAGACAAAAACGCAAAAGAACGCTGAAAACAGTTTAAAACGATCGAAAACAGATAGAGCATATTTTCCGTCAATTTAAATCATCCAAATCGACATGAAAACCTTGTAAGAGTGAAAACTTTAAAAAATATTTTATTCTCCTTATGATTTTGTCCACCACTGACTATCAACAACTTCATATTTCAACATCTCATTATATGATTGAATCTTTATTCACATTTGAGGCTCAGCATAAATTAAAAGTAAACAGAATTTTTGATATCTAAGAATATACATAATACTGTACTGTACTGTAATGTTTGCAAAACTTGAATATTCACAAAAATGTGATGTTAAAAATGAAACAACAACAATGTAAAAAAGTGGTGATTAGGATTGAAGTAATGGATATTTCCATGTAAACACAAAACACACACACACTCCTATTATTTGAGAAACAAGCTATGGCAAAGTATTTTTCGGGGTAATACGTACATTATCGATATGTTCCTATTTTCATGTAAATTTTTGCTTGTCAAGAACACATTGCCTCTTTCAAAGTAGCGTTGTTTAAAAGCAGCTATGTGGCATGGCACTGATTTTGATTCTCGTTGCATAAAAGCGTCGAAAACAATTCTGCTTTCTAATATTATAACATTTGGCTTGCAAATTATTTTGGCGATGTTAGTTTGATTCACTATGTCCAAGCAATTGTGATTGTTCACGATATTACTCCATGTTGAGAGAAGGGTAGCTCCATCATCCTATAAATTGGAAAAGTGTGAATAGAAAATTCATTGATGGGTACTTTATAAAAAAACGCTTCATCACTATCAACTTCATTTTTCTAATTTCGAATGACTCGTGAATTGCACCCCTGTACTTATTCACCCACTCGGTACGACCAAAAATCCATGTTTCCATGTGACTAGATTAGATTAGATTAATTGGAGTGGCTCTTTGTCCTCTCCCACTGCTACCTTTGCAGATCTATTTAGTCCTCCCTATATTTAGAGCTCGATACCGCCTGCCTTGCGTAGCTCTCTGCCTACAATGTCCGGTCAGCATTCTCACTATCAACCTCGTCGTTTCTCGACTTTCATAAAGTGGATCGTGTGACAGTTTGGCCGGAGTGCTTTTAAGAAATAATTCAGCGTGTCTTTGTGCTGGTGTTCCATACCATCAGCGCAACGCCTGCATGTTTATCCATTTGTGGATGACCTCTTTACTAAGGCATTTAGTAATTCCACAGGAAGGTTCTGGCCCTATCATGACCTCCGTTGCTCCCTGCTTGGCTAATTCATAGGCCTTTCATTGCCATTTATTCCTTGGTGACTCAGGCTAGGGTCACTTCATTATGACTACCTAGTCTGTTAAGGGCCTTGTGACACTCCCACACCATCTATGTGACTAAGTACCTACATATTATTGGAATACTTACCGTGAAACTTGAATAAACAAAACTGTCATTCCTCATACAGAGGGATAAGGAATTTTCCTCCGCTATATTTTTTAAAGATGTAAAAGGATATTGTTTTTTATGTATAGTCATTTTCGAATAAATAACAGCTGTCATTGATGAATACAGTATTAGTCCAAGTATTAAAGCTACGTATATTTGAATTCTTATGGCATTACTTCTGAAACCCAAATCGTAGCCTGAAACAAAAAAGATTCCGCTTGAAGAAATCACTTTTTTCCGATGATGTGCTCAACTACCGATTAAACTAACAAGGAGATGAACTGTCGCTATAATTTAGTTTGCTAACTGGAGTCCATTTTGTAAGTTTTGCGACTATTAGAATAAATACAGTGCTCGGCCAAATAATATGTTTTTTGGAACTTTAGTTCTTTACGTCAGGTTAGGTTTGAGCGACCGGGGGTCGCGACGCAAAAGATCTGACCGTTACGTTACGTTGCTTCGTGCGTGTGCTCTCTCCTGAGTCTCTCTCTCGTTTACGAAGCAGCGATTCATATGCTTCCGCCGGGAATCGAACCCGGGCCGCCCGCGTGGAAGGCGAGCATTCTACCACTGAACCACCGATGCTACATTAAGATTCTATGCAAAGCTGGTATGCGCAGTGCTGGTGATCTACTTGAATTTGTTTGGATACATTTTTACTATCATTTCCACAATTTTTATTTGCGCGATCTTTTTTGTTTATTTACAGCATCGGTTGTCAGGACGGTAGGTTGTGTTTACTGGTTTCCAAGTTTAACACGTCGGTAAGTGATTTACTTACCGTTCAGACGTCGAAAAGTAATAAATAGCACTTAAACTGATCGAGAAGTATAAATGTCACTTTTGACATTTCGTTCATTTCGAAGAAATTTAAATTATTTTATTCGGAATTTATTTCAATACGATCGCGCAAAAAATGATGTAAGCATCTCGAACGTTAAGGGTAATTACAACGTTTGCATGTAGATTCCTCTCGTAAAATTGGACAAAATGATATGAGGATTAAGGGGTCTAGCACGTTTACTTTTCGAAATGCAGGGTGTTGAAATTTTGAACACTTGAATGTTTCAATTCGATAACTTTAATATGGATGGATAAATTGATTTGACTTTTGGCAGCAGCTTCAAATGTAAAAGGGCATATTTTGATTGAAATAGTAGTTTGTGCAACTAGTGTGGATATGATGGCCATATCGCATGAGGACGAAGTTTGAGCACGACGTCGTAGGCGGAGTGCTTAATCGTTCAAGTGCGATATGGACAATCCACACGATTCGAACAACATATTTTTTCTACGACCCACTTAAGCAAAAATTTAGAAAATAAAAATTTCTATGAACTGTAATATAACTTCAAATTTAAAATTTAACAATTCAATTTTATGTTTCCACTAATTTTTTTGTTGTAAACGTACAGTTCTTGAATGTCCAATTTGTATAATGCTACGGTTTCCCTTTTTAAATATACGATGCTGTTATAAGTAGATGTTACCAGTCGGACTCCCTCATGAAGGGTACCGTATAGTGTAACTATTGTTAATGTGATGACCCATATTGTTAATCCCTTTGAAGGAAAAGCCGCCAAATGGCGTGCATAAAATTCTTTTATAAATTCGAATATTAAGAAATAATGCTTTTCAAATGTAATTCAAATTAATATAGTGGATTAAAATTAACCTGCATAAAATATGTAATACAATTCAAGGTCATCACATTGACATTAGATAGACTATACCATTAAATATAATAATGAATATTCCGCTAAATATTTCAAACGTCTACCTGTTGTCGTGATTAATATCAGGCAGAATAATTATTTAAAAATAAAATTAACAATTAAAAAGGAACTTTTTCACGGGGAATCGAAATCGGGTCTACCGCGTGAGAGTCTGGTTTGCTTACTACTCGACCACCGAGTAATATGCAAATTGCTTATCTATAACGTCAGATGTATTACATAATTTTATAAAATCTGAGGTCCCCTTGAATACCCATTTTATTCTGTTTTAAGTATTTGTTGTTAATTTGTACGGATTATTTCATGTTATATTTTGGCATTTTCGCAATTCGTGCGCTAAAGTATAACTTCACGCACTTGTATCATAAATAAATATTGTGCCAATCAACTACATAATAAGATTTTTATTTTTATTTATAATTAATACTACTGTATATTTTTGTTAAATGAAGTTTCATCTAGAGTGAAATAAATTCTTATATTAATATGTGTATTTATTTATTGATTCAAAAAATTTTTGCTTAGAAGGAACTAAAGTCCCTACCGTGTGTCCCACGACACGTTCTACCTTTTTTGCATTGTAAATGGAATTTTATGCGCAGTAGAAGCTCAAGGCTTCCAATGAATTAACTCTATAAAAAAACGTTCGTACGACTGTTGGAGGATTTTTCTTGCTCTGTCCAGCCAGACCTGAACTGAATTTACATCACTACACTACTGACAGCACTATATGCAGACGACGTCTGTCTGGTTCAAACAGCGAGTACAGCAGAGCTTGCCCTGAAAAAAGTGGGAAATCATCTCAATAATAAAATCGTGTAAGAGAATGGGAGAGAGTGGATGGATGTAAATAGAAATGAGAGACGAATGAATGAGTGTACATAGATTTTATTCCCATACTTTTAACTCAATTAGTATTTGTGTAAAGCCTTTAATATGTGACCCTGTTTTTTACTGACTTTTCAGGGATATTATTACTACACAGATTCCTGGGAAATTTTTAATGAATTAGGTGCGAACGGATCTATTATATATTATTTTCTTTGAAAGCTAACGGATGATGCTGCTGGGCAAGGAGCCGTAGAAAAGAGGGAGATGACAAATGCCAATATAAAAAAACGGAGCCAGATCAGCGAGAGAACTGGCGGTATATAGATACTAAATGTTGTTTTTTTATATAAGTGCATATTATAACATTGTAACGATTAATAAAAATATCTATACAAAAATTATGACTTATAACCATCGAGAATACTCAAGAGAACTTTTTTGGCCACGCGAATCAATTCGTATCATTTTAGCCTAATAGCTCCAAGCATTTATTTTTTATCATTATATGGATGTCTCCGTAGTCGTGAGTACATCATGATTTAATTTGAAAATGTGTTATAGATTGAAACAATGCATATGTTATAGGTAATGTGTATAATGCAGGCATTCTATACAATATCTAGGAAATGTATAGAATGCCGGAGTCGTTCAGGCAATGTATGAAATGATATTCTATAGTTCAACTATTTTACACTTTACCTGGGAAATGTATAGAATACCTAGGCATTGTATAGAATGCCGGTTGAAGCATATGTAATGTATTTAATCGATTTTTCATAATCGATTTCACATAAAAAAACAACCAGTTTTCTTCGTATAAGTACTTTAAATAATCTGTTGGTAACATAATAATTATAATTTGAATGGAAATAAAATCTTAGGTAACATCTTTGAACGAACTAAAATAAAGTAATATTAAAATTGCAATCTAGTAACCTTGTAGGTACCTACTGAATAACAAAAAGAAATATTTTCTTAAGTATCTTCACAAGTGCAGTAATCGACACAAAATCTATGCGCTACGATATCAAAGCAATGACATATTATTAAAACCCGATTCTCTTTTAGTACGCAGTCCTGAGTAAAACCTTTCTTTCATTTGTAAGTACCGCTGATATGTAGCCATTTTCCATTAAATAATGACACACACGAACACAATCAATGATCGCACTTGATAATTTAGTTTAGAACTAATGCGTAAACTAATAAAATACGTCTGCATAGAACAAAGGAGTGTTGCGTACTAACACACCGAACGAGCTGCAACTTGTTTACGGGGTAGTTCCGCACCCCGCGCATGCGTCTCCTGCCCGTGGTCGTTCGTTATACACATTGCCTGATGCGCTTCTGGCATTTTATACAATACCTAGGAAATGTATGAAATGAATCGTATTATACACATTGCCTGAACGTTTTTGGCAATGTATATAATACCTAGGCATTCTATACAATGCCGGATTATACAGATTGCCTATAACACATATACTATATATAGCTCGATATCATACAATCAAGTCCCCACGGACACTCACTTTTTTGCTTAATCGGATAAAATATTTGACCAGTACGAAAATGATTCAGGTACGTGAGCTTATGAACCGCATTGAAGTTTGCAGTCAATACTTTAAAACCTTCTACCTTTTTACATCAGGGAAAAGTTACAGCTTGAAATATACTTAGAAACTCTCTTGAAGTAGGTATGGTTATTCAAGTTAGTAATACATTTCCTTTGTATCGTAAATAAAGTTCGTGAAAGGAGAACCTAATTAGTTTCAAAACTCGTAGTAGCTATATGTACAATTTATACTACGGTAAGAAGATTCTGAGTTATCACATTTATGAAGAGGGACGACATGTTTGAAATTATACCATGGGTCGAAATTTTACAACGTGGAATAACAGCAAAGTATGGAATATGGTCTGTATATCGTCGAGAATTTCAATGCCGTTACTAGTTTTCAGATTTCATTGAACCTGTTTCGTATATACGGACCACTTGGCATTTGCCAATATTCCTATACCGTTTCTGCAGCTTCCACAGACATTTGGATAGATGCTTCTTCATTGTACTGGAAACTCTACCTTGACATGCCTATTTAGGGTACCGAAAATGAGCGACGCACAGAAATATATAAGTTTGAAGAAAAGTGTCGGAATTTTGAAATTCCACTACTATATTTAAATGTTATTTGATATTCTTCATTAACTCCGTATTATTTATTTATTGAATAACACCTGCGGTAGGTAATTTATTTTGGGGCTCTGGACGCCAGGTCTTTTGTACCCGTCCTTCGGAAATGAGGTTTGAGATTCACATTTAAAATAAAAATGCGAGAATTATACAAGCCAATTTTTCCGTGAATAAGATTCTAACAATATATGAATTTTTTATCGAGGAAACAGTATGTATTTGCTTCATAAATGTGGAGAAAAGTTGATAAACATCAACGGAAAAAAACGAAAAAAAGCAACTCTCCCTTTCGTTTCCATATCTGACGATGCGTTTTTCTAAAGTTGGATAGTATACAAACAATCTAACTGCCTGGTTATTTTGATGAAAAATCATATTTCACTAAAATAGCTACGAGTAATGGCTGGTTTGTAAACTATCCAGCTAGTTTTTAAACTATACAAAAACTAACTAAATACTTTAACCGTAACATATATAATAGATTGTTTCCAACAAGAACTTATTCCCTTTTTAAATGTAACAGCTGTTTCCTACCTTTTTTTATACACTTATTTTGTGATAAATATCATTGTAAATTTAATAACGTTGTTCATATTCATCACCTTCCAAACTTCTTATTTTATTAACTGGAATTAGTTGATGTGAGGTAACTTATAACTAATGAGATTCAAGGTGGCGCCCACATATCTTTGCTTTGCTTAACGTAACGTAAATATAAGTAGGATTACCCGAGAACCGATAAGTCCTACTCCTTGAGTCTCTATTAGCCAAAAATCCACGCCTGAGTAGCTCTTTACCTGAGTAGCCGTTCCAAATTGTAACTGAGCACCTGAAAATATCGAAAGCTCCTGAAAAAAGTGGCTGAAGACTTCATTTTGGGCTCAATTTGTAGGTCACGGCAGGTGTTTTTGAACAAGAAAAAACTGTTCACGGAAGAGGGGGAAAATGGCCCCCTAAACCCTGGAAAACGGGTTTCTCGCTTATATCTGGCTCAATATGCGAATAGGAGTATTTTTCTTCAAATAAAAATGAAGATCGTCTTTTATTATCTACAGTAATGTTAAAAAAATATTCTGAGATCCTTGAAGACCTCCAAAGGTTCCATTATAAAAAAAATTAGGATAAAAGACTATTTTTCGAAAAATTATAACAAATTAATGGAATAGTCTCAAAATCTTGAGGAAAAAAAACTTTGACCGCTTTTTTAAATATATTTGTCAAGTACGAACGAGCTGCAAGTCACATGGAATGATAGCTACGGGTCATCCCATAGCGATAAACTTTGAATCATCGGGAAATGTCCATTTTTGCCTAGTTATGGAACAATTCGTCCGCCCGATAGCAGAATTCCTACAGGCAGAGCAGCAGCTGAAATGAGGAGACTTTCAGGTCTCATTATCTCGATAACTATCGAATTTTAGAAAAAAATGATGGAGACTATTTTTGTAGATAATAGGACGATCTCCATTTTTTATTGGGATAAAAACTCTCTCATTCGCATATTGAGCCAGATATTAGCAAGAAACCCGTTTTCCAGAGTTTAAGGGGCCATTCTCCCCCCTTCCGTAAACTCAATCGCGTTAAGTTTTTTCTCGTTTAAAAACACCTGCCGTGACCTACAAATTGAACCCAAAGTGAAGTCTTCAGGGACTTTTCAGGAGCTTTGTCCCTTCATTTACTGGACTATGATACAACATCATCTTTTAAATGCATATGGTGTTTTGGTATCAATTGAAACTGCGATAACACGATTTAAGATGCTTAACTGGCGGGGGATTATGAGCATGTGGATTTAAATATTGATTGGAGGTCTGCATCGTTCATAGAGTCAGGGTATGTATGCTTTTATTGAAATCGGCATGTTCCTCCTGTGCCCTGATATCGCAGAGCAGTGCTGAAAGTTCAATCGTACGGTATTGCTGCTTCGAAAAGTATTTGGTTCAATGGGTGTACATAATTGTGGCTGCTTTGATGGAAATATAACAGCGCAGAACTACGTAAAACAAATTATAAACAATGTTCGATTCATTCTTCTATTGGACGCTTCAGATTTTGATAGTATCCCACATGTGGCACTGCTCCCTCTATCGCCTAACTTCAATCCCATAGAATCCCTTAGAACCAGCTAGAAAAAACGACCCCCACTGACTCTCCAAGAACTTTGACAACTTTCATCCCAACTTTGGAGACAAATCGATCAATGCTACTTCAAAGATCTTATTGGAAGTGAACAAAGGCCTTAATTGGCTGTACCTAATTGATATTAGAGGAAACCCACCAACTTCTGTGTAGCAAATCATTTATTTTGTGGAATATAGCGTGCATTATAGCATTATATCTCAAGTTAGGACTCACTACTGAACTTGGCTCTCGTTTCACATTGATGTTTTTGATTGGATTTGTTAATTAGTGGTTACATCAGGTTACTAGAGTAGTATAAACGGTATAAACAACGAAAAAAGTGAAACTTCATCATTTTCGTATTACCCTGTAGCAGCCTTGGTATCTCTGAGCCATCTTGTGCACGGTTTACCTCAGTATACACTTAGCATATTAATGCTTCCTTTGACACAACATAATACACATTCATAGAACACATAATATATTATATAGGGCTATTTTGTTTGATTTATGGATGTGTAGTCACAACCAGAAGGTCGACAATCTTCAGAAATGAGAAAGCAAATGTCACGCATCACGCCCACGCATTACGTGAATCATACAGTGCCGGATTTTATAATACCAGGTCTCCCAGAAAAGTCTGCTAATATACAGCGTGTCCCGTAAATAAGTACCGTAAATAAGAGGCATGGTAGATCGTTGAGAAATATTTAAAATATCCGAAAGTAACTTTTCTCTAACCTTTTCAGTTTGTGAGATACAGGCTACTTGAAGGTGTAGTTGAAATACGCATTTTATTTCATATCTTTTCGGTGGATGAAAGTACAAATAAAAAATTTTTTGTAGGTTGTCTTTTAAAAACACATCGCCAGTAATAATGGGGATGGGTAATTTGGTCCTCGCTACCTGTGTTAATCCTTTGGTAGCCAGGCACTTCGATAATCCGGCTGGTAATTTCGCCCCCAAACTAAAATAAAATTGTTTCTGCTTCTTGGAAATTTTTAGGAATAACAGGTAGTTTAGACGGATATAAAACCCTTATATTATTATAATTTGCAATCATTTGAATTATTACTTAGTTTGAGTACGTGTGAATTGTTGTGAGAAAGCAAATTATGGAGGTGAAAATTATTAAAAGTAATCGAGGCAAGGATTTACTTGTAGTTAACGGTTACAAGTTTAATTTCCACAAAAAACTGAAAACTTCAGAAGAAACTTGTTGGAAATGTACCAACAGAAAATGTAAGGCCTGTATCTATACATTAGGTTTACCAGCGACACTAACAACCAGGGACGTCGAGTACGTTAGGAAGAATATGTATAATAGTCGACGTAAGTTTATACCAGTGCTTCCGAAAAATATTAACGATGTACATGAAGTTTTGAATTCGATTGACGTAAAAACTTCGCATGATGAACAATTCCTTTTTATTAATTGTGTGTTAAATAATATCATTGTGTTTACGTGTCTTTCAAATCTTGAAGCTCTGGAGAAAAAGCAACGAATCTACGTCGACGGCACATTTGATTATTGTGCCAAATATTTCACACAAATGTATACAATTCACGGTTTTTTACACGGACATTACATACCTTTAATGGTATGCCTTCTACACAATAAAAAATCGGAAACATACGAAATACTGTTTCTTTTGGTTCAAGATAAGTGCTCCAAAATTAATATTAACTTCGATTTTAAAGAAAAAGTGTGTGATTTTGAGATGGCCATACATAAAGCCGTTCAAAAAGTTTGGCCTTCCACCCAAAACATCGGATGCAGATTTCATCTCGCCCAGGCATGGTTCCGGAAAATTAAAACTATCGGTCTAGTTGTGGAATATAACGATGCGAGCAGTGATATTGGTCGGTGGTTGCACTTGACTTTTGGTCTTACTTATTTAGATCCTAATGAAGTGGGTGATTGCGTTGCGTTCGAAGTATTCGAAAATAGACCAAATGACATGAGATTGGAGAAGTACGCTGATTATCTAATCGAGAATTATGTTGATGAAGAATCCCTTTTTCCACCGACAATTTGGGCCAAAAATTCGTCTGATCTCACGCGAACAACAAACGCTTGCGAAGCTTTTCACAGAACTTTTAACGATTCATTTTACGAAGAACATCCAAATATAATAACATTTCTTGAGAAATTAAATGAATTCCAAATCGAAACTTATATCAAGTTGCAAAGTTGTCATTTGAAACATTATGTAAGAGACCCTAAAATTAGAAATCGTCAAAAATTTATTGAAAACCTTATAGAAAAATACAAAAACTCTGAAATAGATAGAACTTATTTTTTAACATGTATTTCATTTAAATGTGTAAAATTTTGAAATTCTCATTTGTGTAAAAATTATTTATATGTTCATGCCATAGAGTTGAAATTAAAACCTTCAAACTATTTTCATGTTTTGATTTTATTTCTTCTTTGAACCGAAAGGATATACCTGATTGCGGGGACGAAATTACTTGTAGGGAATTTATACCTGTCAGCCATGGGGACCAAATTACCTTTTGAAATTTCGTGACGTCATCTTTGGGGACCAAATTACCAACTCCGGTAATAATTGTGGTAAATTTTAATGAGCCAGTGGCGTGTATTGAGAGCTAAAGACTTCTGCCTAAAATTCTTCATGAAAAATAATCTACATACTCTTTGTTGAACTCGATAGAACACTCCATTTTCAGTATTTTTAACTTTGTATTACAGACACTTCTTCATGTTGTGATGTTCTTAAACAATAAATTTGTAGTAGTCGTAAATATTTTCATTTTTCCTTTAATAATTATAAATCACAAACCCATAAGAATCATTCGTGTTTAAATTATCTGTAAGTGATCTTCAAGTAGGTACTACAAATTTATTCAAGGAAAAACAACCCAAAAAAGTGTCTTAGTAAAAAGTGAGAAGTTAATAAAGAATTGCATACAAAAGTCTTTAGGTCTGAATACAAGAAGTTTCGAAAATATGGTACAATAAAAGTTCACGAACCCCTCGTACCACGCCACTGGCTTATTAGAATTTGACATAATTAATAATGTTGATGTGTTTTGAAGAGATAATAACCTACAAAAAATTTTAAATTTGTATTTCTACCTCCCGAGAAGATATGAAATAGGTAACGCCCTTGGAAGCTGACGCGGTAATAGTATATTACGTAACGTGTGTGGTTAGAAGCATTTCACGCACGAGTGGCGAGTGCGTAATTCCTTGAGTGCGTAAAATGCTTTACAACACGAGTTACGTACTATACTTTACCTACGACCTACTTGTACTTGTATTTATAAGAAGCATAAGAAATAACAGTTACATAATTAGAGGTGCTTGGTAAACTCCATCTCTATTACTTTATTACCAATGAAAGAAGCACAAAAGAACTAACGTTTAATCATTATTAATATATTGTTGATAATCGAAAGTCCACTTTTCAATTATAATCAATACATATACTTAGCACTTTGGGCTTTTCATAGTTAAACGTGGCCATATCGAATGTTTTCAAATAGTAAATTTTAAATAGAATGGTGACGTCTATTGACAGTTGCTAAGATGTTGCTAGGGAAGCCGTGCGATTTACTTTACAGCTTTTTTTACAGTGCGTAATAGACGTCATTACATTGATACCGACTGTGTGTTATTGACTGATTACAGGGGGGTCGTAGGTGAACTCATTATTTTAAGTCATTTTATTCGAACTTGTCGTGACTCTGCGTAAAATTATTTAATTGGTTTGTTAATATTTCTTATAAATCATGGACCGGTCTGGCAGAGTGATTATTTTTTGTCAGATCACGGTGTGGAGAATAAAATAAGAGTATTGAAGCATGCGCTACCGAGTATATGCTTTAACAAGTTTCTAGCTACTTGGTTTTCGGTACAAGACAAAGCGTAACGCCGAAAATTAGAAGCGTCTTGTTTGAAAGACGAACTCCTTGGAAATGGAAACATTGTATGTGGGATGATCGATGGTCCAGAGCTGCCTTGCGGGAATTTTCAAATTATCCTACTTCACAAGATGACATGCAATAAAATATTTTTATTGGCGTTATCAAGATGCTTTTACCGTATAACATCACGGTGTAGGCTGAATGTTTAGGAAAATTACAAAAATATTGAATTTGGCCACTCGCATTTTATCTAGGAATTGAAGAGTAAACTAAAAACATTCACCTCAGGGGAGCCAACAGTTATGATGTAATTATAAGACGGGTCAATGACATCCCAATAAAAAATAATTTTTAAATATTATTAAATAATTATTTAAAAAAAAAAATATACCAACTATACATAATATAGCATAGTATTCCTTCTATATAGAATTAACCTGAAACGTTTTTCAAGACCCCCGTGTAAAAGTTATTCCGCATCAAGTATTTGGCGAAAATCAAAATTGGAGAGCGGACTGGTGCTCACCGTTGACCCCATGGCGTTAAATGGGGACGGAATTTGCCGATCGCTGGCGATCTTCGCGTCGTAACAAAACAAGTCCGAAGTTCACATGTGCTGACTGACTGACATGAAGGTCTGTTCTCACAAGCATCACAGACAGTCTTTGACAATCCGGAT
>CAJUYG010003094.1:33367-57494 GCA_910591675.1 Galerucella calmariensis
ATCCGGATTGTCAAAGACTGTCTGTGATGCTTGTGAGAACAGACCTTTGAGTTGATTATTACAGGCTTAGAAAAATATGAGTACAGGGGGTGGCAGGCCGCGCTATATTTTGAATTAGAGGAAAGCATTTGAAGCGAAATATCGAGAATAATAAGCTGTGTTTTGAGGTAATTAGTTGTTATTGTTATTATTTCAATAGATTTTTTTGAGGGTTTGATTTAATATAATTAACTGGAACTGATTATTTTTATGACTAAATTAGCGAAGTAGTGTTGAATCTTGGGAAATACGCAATTAATATTCACGTAGAAAGTATCGAAGGAAAAATCCTGAAATAATTAGTAAATCAGTAAATCAGTAAATAAAGGAAAAAAGTTAACATTAATTACGCCCTAATTTCATCTTCCGGTTGGAAGTTGCATTTGGTACCTCATTAAACATGAGACAAAGTTCTGCATAAAAACGCGTGCGAGGGCGGAGAAAAGGGCCCCAAAAGACCAGAAAAATAGGTTTTTAGTCAATATCTCCTAAAATATGGCAGTTAGAGATTTTTGATTCAGATAAAAATTAAAGTTCAGTTAATTTTCTACAAAAATGGTCCCTATGATTTTTCTCGAAAATTTGACCGGTTTCGATAAAAAAGGCACAAAGCGCACCTCGAATTATGAGCTTCTGTGCTGTATGCCGTGTATTTACACATCAGCGGGGGGAAAATTATTCAACAACTTTGTGAAAAATGCATATTTTCTCATGATTCAAAATTCATGTGAAAGAGGAATTCTGCTGCTATCATACCCTGTGAATTGAGTCACGCTAGACTCTTTTGGCCATATCGGAACACGGGTCAAACTTCTCTCTCTGCTCTCGGGCAATTTTGACCTCGCCAGGAATTTGTTCCTATTTTTTTTGTATTGCAATAATTTACTCAAAATTTTCTTGATTATGGGTCCTCATAAGGTCCTTTGTCATCCCTGAAATTTGTATACCCTAATTTTTTTTAATTTTCATTTAATCGTTGTTTATTGAATCCCAAATTTTTGCTGTTTTTGGATCGCGGTGAAATTTTGTGAACAACCATCAATTAAAAATTTTAAATGATCCGATTGGTCTATATGATACATCATTTGAAAGCTAAGAATGTCTACCTTCCGATTGTGCAATTACTTTTTTTGACGAAGTCGTCCATTTTCCAATAAAATTATAAAACGCGGGCTCAAGGAAAAAACGCACTTTTTTTGGTGGTTTTTTTCTCCCTGCTCTTTATTTCTAACATTTTAACACCTTAACTAGTGTAACGGGGGAATTCTCACCTTTCCATCGATGTATATAAGTCATACCTTTGATACCCCGGGGAAAAACCAGTATATCTAAATGTATACGCTATAATTTATTACTTTCGTTCCTCCGTCGTTCGCCACGCGTGTGCTCTACGTGGCGCTCGTGTCGTCTGCTCATCTATTTGTGGTTCGTGTGAGTCACACCAGTGTTGGAATTATAAAGACAGCGATAATATGTTATCCCAAGAGGTAGAATTAGAGGACTCAGAATAAGTTCTTGACCAAGAATCAGATGATGACTGGTGACGAACAGATTTATGTCATAATTGCAATGTATTCTTATATACTTATTCATCAATTCACGGACAATTTACCCGCGAATCTCTTGTACTTTTGTTAAAAATTTTCTATGTAATATTTTAGTCTATAATGTATTATTATTATTGGGTTCTCCCGTTGATAAATAAATAAATAAAAAAAATATATTTTTCTCTAATAAATGAAACATGGAGAACGTTTATAACTCGTTATCCCAAAAACCTCAATCAGTCTGGTTGCAAAAAAATTTGCAAAAATTTGCGAAGAATCTGCAAGAAATTGTTGCTGAGTATTATGGGTAAATATTCTTCACTCTTGAGGCATTTTCAGTTTTCCTTACCAAAAGCCTAATGAACTTCAGTTTTTTGGCACATGTGCAAAGCTGATTGTTGCTAGATTCCGGTCCACTGGTGAGGTCCATCTCGCTAGGATTAATCTTATAGCCCGTTTTCCTAATAAGAATATCTTGAGGCCTCATCTGAGAGGAAAACAAGACCCTCGGAAACATAAATATCCATCAAAAGTGTCTGGTTACAGGGTTTCTCATTTATGGCACCGAGGATTTTCCCAATCTGTAAAATGAGGTGGCGCCATCTACAATTGGTTTCCACAATCCAAAACAGTAAAAATAATGGATTTCCAACACCCCCAGCTCAAATTTTGTACAAAACTTGCATATTTCACAAGTCTCAAAATTTCCGGTATTTCAACCCGATTTTTTCGCAGAAAATATTAATGTTGCGAAAAAAATCATAGGAACTATTTTTGTAGAAAATGACCTGAACTTCAATTTTTATCTGAACCTGAAATCTCTAACTGCCATATTTTAGGAGATATTGGCTGAAAACCTATTTTCCTGGTCTTTTGGGACCATTTTCTCCGCCCTCGCACGCGTTTTCATGCAGAACTTTGTCTCATGTTTAATGATGTACCAAATGCAACTGCCAACCGGAAGATGAAAACAGGGCGTCATTAATGTTAACTTTGCCTTTTTTTCCTCCTTCATTTACTGGACTAATATTCGTACCATTGTACTTCTCTGGTTATAGAGAAGGACTATATTCAACCACTTTTTCAAGCATCCTAATATGAGTGAATTATTTGCCAGGAATAATTGGTAAATATTGCAAGGTAAGAAAATAAGGTGTAGAGATCATTTAAAATATTTATAACACAACATCCTGTATAATGTGCTGATAAATCTTCATCTCACCTTGGTTTATAAGTCCCGAAAAAGCTGCTATTATACATAGTGGTATGGAAACAATAGGCTCCCTAGTGTTGATTTTTTTCAAAATTTTTCCCGATAACCAAATTGTTATCGACAATGTTCCAAGCATTAACAATGCTGCCAACCATAAATTGTAAGAAAAACCTTGTAAGTAAAAAGACGAACCAGCATCTCTTTCTGAGCTTCTTACATATAACCTGTAGCTGAAAATATCATATTATCAAGAAGTAGGTAAAAAATTTAAATATTGCTTAAACAGGATTAACTTGGACAGATTGGATGTAGAGAGCTAAAACCAACCTTACAGGGCAGGCCTGTTATCATTAGGAGTTGGTTCACCGGTGGAGAAATTAAAAATGTACAAATCTAATTTATTTTCCATGCATATATGCTAACTTTTAAATGTACCCAAGCAATTTCCGAAAAAATCTTAAAATGTGTGAAATGTCGACGAAATATTTCACAATCTCCATGGAAGTGCTTCGTGCAGAAATATTACGGTGCTGCAGGTTATGTTAAAAGTTATGAATATTCACGATTTATTTCCATTTTTCAGGACAGCAAGTGCGAAAAACGGTGAATTAATATTTTGTAAAAAAAATAGAGAGAGGATAATTTAGGAGCGATTTATTAGGTAATTGGAAAATTATAAAAAAATGTTCTCTTTTATATTCCGATTATTCATATTATTCTCTGGAAAAGAAAAATGAAACATCATTTCATCTATCCATTTATTATGCTTCCACATTTTTTTTATTCATTAAAAATTACTCTATCGGAAGATTAAAATTATATTAAATTTACTACGCATAGAAGTTTTGCAAACTCCAACAAAGTTTGACCATTAAGGTAAAACGAAAGTTTATATTAACTGTAACTTCAAATGACTTTTATATCCAATCAACCAACTAATACATTTTTAACAAATAGAACAAATGCTCAATACACTGACAAAAAGTATAGAATTGTTTCAATTCGTAATTTTTTTTAAAGCGAGTGGCTCTCCTGATTATAAAAGAGTAAGTTAGTACTACTAACTGTCGTCTTTATTGTTTAAACAACGAAAAATAATTGAGATGGCTGCAAAAAATGTAATGAATAATCTTTTTCTACAATCACATTGAAAAGTAGGCTTTTTCGCTTGCCATTGACAACGAAAAGTTGACGTTTCTTGAGGAGAGTTACTTTACGCTCGCCGAGCGTAAAAAATTGCAAAACGCTCGTTACCCATAAGAACCGATACTACAAACATAATAATTGACAGTGACAGTGATATCATAGAGCAACCTGGCTAGGGAGTGTTTTTGTGTCTTTTGAAAATCTTTTACAATCTAATAAATCGCTGTTTTGTTAAGTTTTTAATATCTTAAATAATTAATTAGTGTGATTGCGATGTTACCGTATTAATTTTTTGTGTGTTTTTGTGCTTAATTGTTGTGCCACGTTTTGAATATTTTGCATATACTGGCCAAATGGCCCTGCTAGCTGAGGACTTTCTTATTGTAGAATAGGAAGAAGTACATTGACAGTATTCACAATAATCATATGTTCAAAATTTTATGAAGTATTTGACAGGTACTCGAAATCAGAAGTACAAATTTATCAATTTTATTAGTTATAATATTTATCTACAACTGTCATGTAACGGGTACGATTTGACACTATTGTCAGTGTCATAATGACGTATATTACCCCACTAGTGCGTTTTTCATTACATTACCGCACTAGTGCGATAATAAGGATCTAGAAACATATTAATACCAGAATTAAATATTTAAAATAACACTGGAAGCTGCATTTTCAATTTCCGAAAGGAGATTGTCTTCACTTGAACTCATTTTTATAGATTTTTGTTCATTCAACTTTGAAAATTTGACTTCATAACCAATTTATTTTATTTGCACAGCCTTGTTTGTCTTTGTTGCTATGGTCACAAAATATGACACACAATACCTTACGTTTGCAGTCAATATTATTAAAAATACGTTGGATTGTAATTTGTTGTAAATTTTATAATATAGGTACTGTTAATAATAGATACTAATAAACAGTTGTAGATAAAATTTTGTACGTAACATGTGTGATAGGAATTATTAACGCACTTATGTGATTACAAGACTCGGCCTACGGCCTCTTCCTGCAAACTTCACATGCGTGCGTTAATAATGTCCATATCCCATTAATTACGTAAATAACTATTATTCAAGTGATTGTAGAAAAAATGTTATATGTATTGCGAGCTGAATAACTATTTTCACATCCTTTAGACTGGTATGTTTGTAGTTTTTCCATCGTATTGAAAATAATATTTAAGAAATGATTTTTTTTTTATTCCAAGACTTAAGAACCTTTTGAATAAAAACTTTCCCATTCTGTAAATGTACACGAGCTGAATAGGGTACAAGCATAAATTTTGCTATTGGTGGGAATTGACGCTTTAACAGGTCTCCTAACACCTTGCATGCCTATTTTTCCAAAAAAATATTAACTTTACTCCTAAAACGACTTCAAAAATCATAAAATGTGAAAGTCCCCCAAAACGCGCATTACATCATAAAGATGGCTGCCCCATGGAGTGACGTTATTTGTTTACGTTTTTATTCGTGTATCACACACTGAGTTCTTGTGACCTAATTTGTTTCTGAAAGCTTTAAAAATGGATGAAGCCAAAAAAAAATTTGTATTTTAAGTATTGCGTTGTCCAGAGTGTAAATCAACGTCTATTAAAACTCCATATTTGTTACTTTTCCTGGTGGCACAAGCCAAAATACACTGAAAAAAAGTATTATGGTTGCAAGCTATGCGTCGAAACTAAGACGATATTTCGACAAATACTACTACTTTTGTTTGTGAAGACCATTTTAATGTAAGTAGGTACCTACCTACTTCTATGCTGGTAATTTTTATTTTTAAATAGTTTGAGGTTATGTACCTATATGTCTAGGAATCAACCATAAACACATTATTTTCTTACGACCACAGATCGAAATATGGTTGGTATATATTATATATAATCGTACTTACGATAATGCTTTAACTCCTCTTATTTCCTCTGCATTGAAGCAGCTGTTTGACTTCATAAATTCAAGCAGCATAAAGGAGTCTACTTTGGGCAAGTTATAAGTTTGTGCTTTCACAAAACCTTCGCTAGCCATATCTTTACTCACGAAATATTAAAGAATCGTCACTGAACTAGTGAATAAAATATTTCCTTCTAAAAGTTTTAAAGCATCCTCGGAAATACCGAATATTTATTTCCACTTTACGTTGACTTTTAGAAATAAAAAAAGCGCACACAAACACGTAATGGTCTCAAACAAACATATAAATTATATTTTCACGCCAATGAAGCAATTAATAGTTGTTGATTAAAATACAATATAAACACAGAGCTACACAGAACCTAATGCAATACCGGCCATATTGACAAAAGTAAACAAACAAGAGGTATGACATCAAATGTATCATCGGTAGCGTTCGGAAATCCTCGGGTGTTGGTCGGAAAGTGCATTGAAAGTTGAATTTTATTTTGAAATTTGGAAGTAATTTTCAATGGAAACTGGTTTATTTCCTATTATTAGTAAATTTTCAACTTTACTATTATATATTAATATCTAAGCAAAATATGAAATATGCGTGTACTCTATTGTTCTCACTATAAATCTGTTAGTTTTAATATTCCTTTTTACTCACTGGTTATAAAGATATGGTTGTGATATTTGCACCATTTTGAATTCTGGTTTTGCAATTACAGCTCCTAAAAAAATATCAGCCAAGCCTCTTTGTATGGACTGCAAGCCTTTTGTATACGGCGTATTAAACATGGCACACCTACAAATGATGAAAAACGCAATAACAGAAGCTGGTTGGAAATATAAAATGTTTCGAAAATGACTTTTTCACAAGAGTGTTTTCCACTGGCAAAGTAATGTAGCAACTATTTTCTCCACGACTAAATAATAACGCACAAATTATTTTTACATATTTAGCTGCATAATGATATAAATTCTTCACACCAGTGAATAATAAAAAGAATTCACTCTCGTTAGCCAATCACATTCTATTATTATCAGAATTCACGCTAAAATGAATTAAATAGTATATTATTAAACGAGCAATTTATGATAGCCATAATTCACGATGGGTGACGTTTGCGTCACGAGCCGCAGGCGAGGGGCGCAAGTCACCCAAGTGAATTATGGCCATAAATTGCGAGTAGAATACTATACTTTGTCCACGACACTTAATTTATTTATTAATAAATAAAAGTCAGTAGCGATTTGGCATATTACTAACCTCAAAATGTTTTGGCAGCTACTTCAAATAATTTGACATATATAGAGATGGGCGATACTGTAGAAAGTATCAATACAACGTACCGTTATAAATATATTGTTTTAAAATACTTAATATTAGAAAATATCGTTATGAAAAGTATCAATACTACAAATTACAATATTTTATAGATACGATATATGTCAGAAACAAATTTCCTGAACAAAATACACATATTTAATAGTTTATTCCATATTGTACCCCCATCTCTAGTCGTGAATTATGAACCATAATACACTACAGTGTATTATGAACCATAATTCACGACAGTTGATATATGGGTACCATATACCTTTAGTTAGAAGGTAAAATATTGACTCATTATTAGGTGGTCGTGGACAAATCAATAAATAAAATCGTCTCTTTTAAACGTCCAATTTCTTAGAACGCAAATAGCTTCTGACAGCGCGTCTTTTGAAACGTCAAAATAATTATAAAATCATAATTTTACGTATTATAAGAGAAAAAATAGACAACAGTAGCGATAGTGAATGTGTACGCCTCCCGGAATTAATTTCATTTATAAATGTTAAAAATATGAGCTACTTATATATATTTACTCTTTACATTTTTAAAAATATGCTCTATAGCCTAGTGGTGGTTGACTATGGCGCGGACGATCGAGGTTCGATCCTCACTGGAAGTTTTTTCTTTTTAGTCGTGGAGAAAGTATAGTCTTTTACTTGCGTAGAATGGCTATTAGTCTGCACTCGTTGAAGAATATACTATTCTGTCTGTGTAAGTTATTTATATATTTTCCAGCCAATCAAAATATCATTATAGTGAGAATAATATAGGTACTTATACCTATAATGTCTTTATTGAATGACAACCATATGGCAAATTATTTCCTTGATTTGACGCGTTATAAACTTTCAAGGAATTTGTAAAATGAGTTCTGTTTATATTGAGTCGAGTAAAATAAATTTGTTGGAATCAAAATATGAAATCTTGAAAGTGATTTTGATTGTAACGTCAAAAAATAATCGAATATGACAGGGGAGTTCGATAAATTGGATAATAACTCTACAAGTCTTCTCTCACTCTCAACTTGTTGCAATTTCGTAAAACCAACCACACGATCCCTTCGGGCTCTCGTATCTATTGCCTGTTAGTAACGAGTATAGTAATATTCAATTCACTTTTTTAAATAAAACTTTTGTCATTCTGATATTTTTTAAAAATCTTCTTAAACTCCTCTTTTCAAAAATATATAAAATGGACCGACGGTTATTTGTTGTTATTTGACTGCAAATAATTGTATCCAGCAATAAAACATCAAATATGTTATTGGGCGGAGTAGAATTCAATGAGACCTCTGGCGGAAAAAATTGTAACTGTCGCAACGAGTAAAATAATTCGTTTTGTATTATATTTAAGTTAACGTAATTACCGTAAATTTGTACTTTATTTGTTTAATTTTGTGTCAGTGACAAGTTTAAAACTGTGTTTTTCTATTTAACTCAACTGTCATCATTTCTGAGGTAATATTCTTATATAGGTAATCTGAGATATTATGGAAGAGGTTATGTTATTCTATTTTTTGTTTTCATTGCAGATCAAAGAGAAAATAAGTCGGTATTAAAGATTAAAAATATTACACAATACTTCCTTGCATCTTTTGTAGATATAATTTATATCAAATATAAAATAAAAACACGAAATCAGACCTAAGACTAAACAGTTGATTGAACGCTTGTTGTACTTTTCACAAATATCAACCATACCTATTACTCCAAAAATAAAAATATTAGGAGTCAAAATTTAGTTTAACAACACAAAATACTAAAGCACAATCAAAGAGAAAGCAAAAGTTTTACAAAACACATACTGAAAATAACTAAAACAGCAAAATAAACCCACTTAAATATCAAAAGGCTTATACGGCAGCTGAATTGTTTTACTCGTTGCTAAGATGACATTGAAATTTCATAGCGTCATCTATCGAATTCTACTCTTACCAATTCTAAATGGCCGCACTCAAAAAAGTAATTTTTTTCTGCTCGAGAGAGACGAGAGAGGGTACTTCTCCCATCTCGTCTCGGAGCTTTATTCGAGAGACGAGAATCTCTCGTCTCAGTGGCAATACTAGTGGTTTTCATAAGAAAAATGTGATGACAAAAACGATATGAAATGAAGATCCCTGAAATAAAAAAATATACACGGAGTACCATTGGACAAAAAACTGCTCTAGAGCTACGCAAAAAATGCGTCATAGGTAGATAATTGATTCTATTCACCTCAATTTCAAGCTATCTGCTAGAATATTCCACATATCACCAACATATCCCTGTATCTCTCCCGATGTTTTGTCAAGTTTTACGTATGGTTGCATCTGAAAAATATGGAAATAAATTTTTTCTCAAACCGGTTTTTACATTGTAAATAAGATTTCAACTAAGAAGGCACTATCTGTAACTTTTTCAGGAGCAAGCGCGAAAGAAAGGGCCATAAAATATATCAAAGAATGCAAGCTACAAATTCTTACCGTATGTACCAAAATTTTCAAAGTATTATTGTTGTTATTCCAAGCTGCTCTCTTCTTATGTGTGCACAAACTCAATAACGAGTGGAAACTTTCTTTGGCGTCTACCCAAATAAAGAGCTGATCAAGCCTTTTCTCAAGTATATCGTGTCCACATATCCTGTTGGTTATGTTGACGTTAGCAGCCAACTACAATTCAGACGGCTGTTAATGAATATAAAAGAGAGGAAAATACACTCACCGGCACGAAAAACGGAGCAGTTGAATTTTTTCCAAACAAACATAACGACTTTAAATTATTCAAAACTGAAACGACTTGCTATCCCAAACTTTGGAGCCGCATTATTAATAACGGGTGTTACCCCCACGTGCTCGAATTAATGCCTTGGCATGCCTAAAATCAAGTGCCGAATGTCCGCTTGTGGAATAAGTTCCCATTCCTCTAAAAGAGCTTGTCGCAGCTGATTTAAAGTTAAAGGAACAGGAACACGACTTCGCATTCTTCGTCCAAGCATGTCCCAAACATGTTCTATGGGGTTGGTATCTGGGCTTAACGCTGGCCAGCTCATAACAGGAATGTTCACCTCGTTTAAATATTGTTGAGTGATTCTCGCAGTATGAGGTCTTGCGTTATCATGCATAAGAAGAAAGTCATTTCCAATAAAATCAACATAAGGAACAACAAAATCTTGGAGAACGTCCTCAATGTACCTGGCAGCAGTTAAGGAGCCTCTCGGAAGGATGTACAATTCTGTGTGTGCCTACCCTAGAGCTGAAGGTACATTCAGCAAAACGCTCCTGTGGCCTCCGCCATACTCTCTCACGGCCATCTGGAGACCGTAAGCTTAATCTGGACTCGTTAGTAAATAAAACGTGCCCCCATCCATTTTCACCCCAGTGCTCATTAATTCTGGCGAACTGAAGTCGTGCAACACGATGATGCCTAAGACGTTCTGGTCCTGTCGCAGGTCTACGACTGGTTAGGTTGGCTTCCCTGAGTCTTCGCATAACTGTCCGCTCGCTTACATTAGTTTGCCGGACGTACTGAAGTTGATTTCTGATTTCAACAGTTGTAGCATGACGATTTCGTAGACTTTGTAAGGTGATAAAACGATCATCACGAGCGCTAGTTCTGCGTTGAGGACCAGTTCCAGGTCGTCTATCGTAAGCTCCAGTTTCCAAAAAACGTGTAAAAATACGGTGCACAGTGCTATTTGATACATTATACTGTCGGGCAACATATCGTTCACTCCTCCCATCTTGAAGCAACGCAACAATAGCAGCCTAGTTTCGGGATTAACAGACATATTTTTTAGATTAAATAAACGCAGCACAAATTTAACACGTATCTGTTACGTTGGATCTGTTACATTTCTCAAAATTTATGGCCAACTATGCACTTGCACTTTACGGCCAAGTAATAAGATCTATGGGGTTTATTATTTTAACTCAAATAAACTTTTTTACTTCAAATAAAGGTTCAATTGTTGTTAAAAAACATTTCAAACATGTTATTTTATTTGTGTGTAAGATATAATAATAAAACATCGCAAAGCATTAAAATTTGAAGTTTGTTTAAAAAAATTCAACTGCTCCGTTTTTCGTGCCGGTGAGTGTAAATTGGGTTTGAAATATAGTCAGTAATCTTATTGGTTTTTTAATGGATGAAAATCAAAAAATAGTCATGAACATAAGGAAAATCTGTATAATCATTTTTGAATGAATAAACGGTAAGACATTGATACATTATTTGAAAATTACTTTCGTAATAATTATTCTTTATACTATTGAATAATTATGGTATACTAACCTCTTTAATCACTAGGTAGAGTAAGAAAAAGATCATTTTCAAAATTTAATACTGTCTACTTCGAGCTGTAAGTACTTAAATTGTGTTTAAGGCCGATGTTCCTCCTTTTTATAGCCGAGTCATCAACAGTACACTATTTTACAGGACTGACAACCTCAGAATATTAAAAGAATAAAAAAGAATGTATGTCAAATATCGTCATTTGGAAGGGCGGATTTAAGGGGAAGGTACGGGTGGACGTACAGTAATTTTTATATGCTCAGGGAGATCAACAATATAACAAAAATAGCAATGGTCTTAGAATAGATCCTTGCGGAAGTCCATCACTATAATGCTTCTTGAATGATATACTATTATTCTAGAAATGTTTTACGGTGCTACCCTGAATAAACTATACATTATACAACGGCCTAAAGAATCCCATGAATTGGATATTAGATGCTCGTTAAATTTTATCTTTAAAATCATTCACTTCGCTAAATTACATATAATTTGTGTTGAGAAATCGTTAGGAAACGTGTCTATTTACCCCTGATAAATTGGTCACCAATTTCAATGGATTTTAAATTTAATTGGACATTAGTGAACTGTAAGTATGTAATTGTGGAAAATTATATATTTCAAAAGTTTCTGGGTGTTGGATTTACATTATTTGAACGTTTGTTAATTATTGTGTGTAGCATATTTTATATATTATATTGAGGCACGTGTCGGCGCTGTCATGTGACGACTAGCGCCGAACTATCTGAAATTTTCTATCCAGGTTCTCGCAAATATTCATCACACACAGTTGTCAATTGGCAACTTGATGTGAGACAAGATCTTCGACGAGACAGATGATGAACTTGCTGTAATGGCCTATTATTGACACAAAGAATTGGAAGAAGTAAAATAACGTGGGTTCATCATAAGCTGCTTCCACCTCCTCCACCTCAAGTGTTTTTGTTGCAAACTAAGCAAAAATCAGGTTGAAACTTGTTCACATCCATCTTTTAAATTCGTGTGTCTGATGATTAGCAGAATAACCGCCGAATGATTCCCCGCTTACTAGACCGTTCCGACACATAACAGCATATTATTTGTCAGAACCGATCGGGTGGTCGTGCCGTTCCGTGACATGCCGAACAAGTGGGTAATTACCTTAATAACAGCAGATGATTAGGAAATTTTGTAGAAATGCTTTTGTGAGCGGGTGATTTGCCTTGTTGAAACCTACGATAGGCTATAAAGAAAAGACGGGTGAATATACAGAAAAGATTTTGTTAACAGAAGTGATGTACAATGCAGGTTACTTCTCTACATAATCACCTTGATGATTGAGCCATTTATCATATCTGTGAACAAGCTTTGCAATACCCTCCTCATAAAATATTGCCGCTAATGATTGGGAGTGAGTTGTGATGGTGTTTTTGAGCTCCAAGTCATCTGCCACTGCTATAGTTCGGGAAAAAGATTGAAGTCACTTGGCGCTAGGTCGTGACTATATGCTGAGTGTTCAAAAATGTCCCATTGAAATTACTGAAGAAGCCGTTGGGTTACTTGCCCGTTGTGAGGACGGACATTGTCAAGGAGCAGAACAATTCCAGAAGTCGGCATTCCTCTTCGTTTGTTTTGAATAGCTCTTCGTAAGCGTCGCGAAGTTTCACAATAATAATCTGCATTGATTATTGTTTCCGGCTACATAAACTCCACAAGCAGTACACCTTTTTGGTCCCAAGCGAGCACAAACTCCTCTATAGCGCAGTTCTTCAGTGACTACAGAATAGAGGGTGGATCTTGGAAAATTTCAGCGATAATTTCGATGGTTCACTTATGGTGAACTTTCGATTTTCCTTAATCACTCATTTAACAAGGTCGTCTGTAGCCACAGACTTGCGTCCCTAAACCCCTTCATCATGAACATCAGTTCGGCCATCTTCAAACTTTCGACACCATTGACGAATAACACCATCACTCATGAAGCTTCCTCCATACACCCGAGCGATGAATTTTCTCAGCACTGTTACCTTCTGCTTGCAAGAAACCATGTTTACCTGACTACAGCTCAACAGAAAATAGCGTGTGGGTCTTGCCAGTGACAGAATGTATTGAAGAGGAGATGCGCAGTCGCCTACTACGCACACTAGTTTCCCAGCCATAACATCCTTTCACGATCCAGTTCTCTTCACCTACTCTGGAGCTGAGCAGCCAGCTGCAGTTCACTGGAATCGTGCTTGAGTTAATTTAGGATCAATTATGTTAAAATAGAAGTTTCAACGACGCGTGAAATAGGTTGTATCATTGTTAAAATGAACCGGAATTGACGAAGCTCTCGATCTGTTGCAATAAATAATTTGGCTTCAGTTTCTCAAACCACTCTTTCATACCTTCGCAGTGATGAACGAGACAAAGTAAGACAAAGATCAAGCAGGATGAGACGCGATACCAAGACCTGAATCGTATTCAAAATTGCATTCCAATCTCTAAGTACTTTTTGAAACTATTGGCATTTTTGCGAATTCACTTTGAATCGACTTCAGTATTGCAGGGCCCAGAGGGTGCAGGTCCTACAATGAAGATCCCGTTGTTGTTGTGATACCCAACATTGATGACAAATAAGAAGTAACTACCTTTCTTTGAACCATCTACTGTAACTTCTTTTTCCAATCTATTTTGTAAAAATTGCCCTCAGTAAAATTCTACCGAAAAAGTACAACACTTGAAGGGACTGCATCCCTTTGGTATTTCATCTTGTCTACCAGGTTTAATGAATAGTTTTTACTCAAATGTTGACTTCAAAGGGTTTGTGAAAAAGCAATATAAGCCAATCAACAGTGATAAAATCAGTGATAATATAACAAGAGAGTGAGAATAAATTTAAAAATAATTTGACAGATTTTTTGAAAACTTGTTAGTGGCTATTTTCAAACGGCAACAAGTATGAACAAAATCTGTCAAATTATTTTTTAATTTATGGAACTCGCGAGTTATAATTGACTAGATTATTTTTATATTCACAAATTTTCACAATAAAAAAGATCAATAAAATTATTTGAAAATTTAATCCTTTTCTTTTCATGTTATAAGCCCAATCTTTCAAAATCAATGCCAGAGTAGCTGTTGTTGTAGATTGAACCAGAAAAGAATTTCTTATTTTGATGAAGGTCTTAAATTGTCTCCAATTAGACTGATTACTTATTAGAGTATTTTTTAAAGTATAGTTTCTAAAATCTTTTTTGTTAATTCTGCATCAGAAAAGGTACTAAACCGATAATTTTCACCCATTTTATATATGGCGTTGACACAATTAGGTAATTATTTTGGCAACTATCTTATACTTGCTAGGCAAATAACAGCCACAGTGATTATTCCCGAGAATAATCACAAGAGATTTATTCCCACTATAATAATGACATAATTGGTTACTTACCCTTGTGACAAATAGAGGAGCATTTCATTGGTTTTAAGAAACGTCAAAAAATATTCTATATATTCGTCACTTGAAGCTTCCACTACTTTTGTTTATACATAACCAATATCAATAGTATTTATTACAATAGAGTGTGGCGTTCTACGAATAGCAATATTCAAAATTTGAACACTCTCCAGCTTTTGTTATGTGGATGTCCTCCAAATAACACCCAAACATTCGATGTTCAAATGAACATGAACTAGATGTTGCCGACCTAACAACACCAAAATATTCCATTCCAAACGTACATGTATTACTTGATATTGATTATGTTTGATATGTTCACTTCTCCGAGAACAATATTCAATTTGTAGGCACAATTTCATCCACCATATTGAATTAATTTTCATTTTCGATAAAATTTAATCAACGTTAACCATCGAAGTGGAAGAGCTGTGAGGGGAGTCACGTATTGAGGTCACTGTTAGGTGTTGTAGGTGACTGTGTGAAGAGGCATTCGACCATTGAGAGTTGGCCGATCATTGAAAAAATATTTCCCATTTTTTAAATGGAACGTTCGCTGAAAAACATTGAAAGTGTATGGCGTGCCGTTTTGGTATTTAATAACATCGTTTTAAAAACAAAACAAAAATATCTCTTCTTTCAAAAATGTTTATTCCCTAATTATTCTGTTAATAAATTAATATTATGTTTTTCATAATAATAATACAGGAATTTCCATTATGAAAAACATAATATAAATTGCCGATTTAAAATTATGAGATACATAATAAAAATTCATAAATTAAAATTATGAAAAACATAATAGAAATTCAATTTCCATTATGTATTGAGGTTGCCTATACTAATCTAATGCAAGTACCTGAAATCGTATAGTAAATGCATTACTGCAGAATAGGCAACCTCAATACATAATGTAATTTGAATTTCCATTATGTTTTCAATAATTTCAATTCTTCAATTTCTATTATGTTTTTCATAGTTTTAAATCGGTGATTTCTATTATGTATTTTATAATTGAAATACGTGTATTATTATTATTAGAATCATGATTGAAATTCAAGTATTAAAATTATAGAAAGCATAATAGAAATTCAAGAATGAAAATTATGAAAAACATTATACAAATTCAAGAATAAAAATTATTGAATAAATAATACAAAACGGATTTGTATTATGTTTTTCATAATTTTTTTTCTTCAATTTCCATTATGTTTTCAATAATTTTAATTGTTTAATTTCCATTATGTTTTTCATAATAATAATACACGAATTTTCACTATTAAAAACATAATAGAAATTACCGATTCAAAATTATGAAAAACATAATAGAAATTCAAGAATTAAAATTATTGAAAACATAATAGAAATTCAATTCACATCATGTATTGAGGTTGCCTATTCTGCAGTAATGCATTTACTATACGATTTCAGGTACTTGCATTAAATTAGTATAGGCAACTTCAATACATAATGGAAATTGAATTTCTATTATGTTTTTCATAATTTTAATTCATGAATTTTTATTATGTTTTCCATAATAGAAATTCCCGAATTATTATTATGAAAAACATAATCTTCAACAAAATAATTACGAAATAAAAATGTTTGAAAGAAGAGATATATATTTTTTTCCTCTTTTAAAACTATGTTATTAAATACCAAAACAGCACGCCATAAAAGTGGATACTTCCCTTGATTTGTTTTTGAAGCTTTATATGTACAGGGTGTCAATTTGAAAAATCTATTAGCAAATTCACGTATTATTTTTTTATCATGAATCTGAGACTATGAAACATGTTTTAATCGCATTTTTATCGTAAATAATATTTATTTATGTAATAAGGATCATAAAGACGATCATTATGGTACAAGTCGTGAATTAATATTACAAATTGTAGTAATTGTTCTTTTACCATTTATAATAAATAGTTTTGTACATAGTTATGCATTTTGAATAAACTTTTTTGATCAAACCATTACATGTTTTCCTTATAGAATTTCATTATGGTACTTAGTATCATAATTAGCTTCCTTATGTCATCAAAATTGAGTGACATAACGTTGTCATTATGACATGCCATCAGATAAACCATATTATGGTTCCAACTTACACATATTGTATATTCGATGCCGAAACGGTTGGGTTTTCGTATTGCGTAAGCAAGTAAATGTTGAAAACCTTTTAAAATGGATAATGTAGCATTATTCGAAATTCTCTAAAGGGTCGGGGAATGTTTAAAAAGGGTTTATTTTTTCGGTTAGTCCAAACTCAACTCCATTCGAAAAACTGATGATATCGATTTCCTTTCTTTTTTCCAGAAGTAGCTGCCCGAGAGGGTAATCTGCCTTGAATGAGATTTTTTTTATTAGAAATTTATATACCATAAGATTATTTAATTTCCACATCCTTTTTTTCAATTTTCTTCAAGTCAAAATTGACTATTACGGAGCAGCAAAATATTGTATGTCTCTAAACTAATTTCCGAAGAGAATGAAATGAATACGAATGATATAACAATACGTATGCAGCATTTCATAATTTTCCCGAAGAATGGTCCAGTTTGCCATCATGTTTCAAATTTAGTATGTATGTCGGATTTACCAAAACAGACAGAGTTACACATTTCCAGGCAGTCAGTGAGACAAAACTTAATAGTCTGGCAGTTGACAGGTATATACTCCATGTTACCGGCAGATAGACTTAGAGAATTTATTACAGCCATTAGTATGGACAGTATACGATAACGATAACGTTTCTGTCGCTGGAATTTATCGTAAAAATCAGTTTGAGAACATAGGAAGTCAATGAAATTGTTCATAATTCTTCTTAGATAGAATTTCTTTGGGATAACTATAACTTTGAACAAATAACCTTTTCCCTTGACAGTGTATTCAGAGCTAGACTCAATAATGATTTTGGATAGTCAAATAAGTATACAGCATATTGAAGAGCAGGCTAATACTTGTTACAGTATTATGTTATTGAAAATCTAAGGCATGTAATTGATTCAAGGGACAATATTCCCAAAATTTTTGAATACTTTCAAGCCCAATGCACCTATAAATATGTGGCATAACGAAAGCGCTGCAAAAAGCAAATAGCAGTACTTGGTTAAAAAAAGCAACCTCGAGAGTGATGGAACAAGGCGCCAATAATGGGGCAGGCCAAGGAGTCCATCAAGGAACCCTCGCCAAAATTCACAGAGTATCTACTGAGACAGAATAGGAGAAAAATCAGGATCCTGGTTAGCCTCCTACCAGAGCATTGTAGACATAACAAATACTTGAATAACATCATATTGGCAGATACAACGATTAGCAAGTTTTGCCAAAAAGATGAGAAAACCCCAGTACACAACCACAACCCTTCCAGTATATTGAAAACCAGAGGTTTGCCTAGTCTAGTAATAAGGACGGGTCCAGACAAGAAACTCTAGATCAACAGGAGAGCACACACAGATCTGCAAAGGTAGTAGTAGAGAGGCTCCTGGAAGCACATAAGCTCCATATTAATCTCATCCTATCTCATGCGCCTACAGAACAAATAAATGAGCAGATATTTCTTGTAAAGCTCAAGGCATGAAAATAATATCAATTGAAATTGGTTTAAATTTTCAAAGTCCAAAAATATTTAATAGGGCGCTTCTGTTCATATTGATTACGCTCCAATAATTCAATGTTGAGCTTATGTTGTACAATTTCAACAAATTCAATTTAACTCCATTTGATAATAGAAAAAAAAGGTAGAACGTGTCGCGGGACACACACTTTAGTTCCTTCTAAGCAAAAATTATGTAATACATCTGACGTTATAGATAAACAATTTGCATATTTCTCGGTGGTCGAGTAGTAAGCAAACCAGACTCGGACGCGGTAGACCCGGGTTCGATTCCCCGTCAAGAAGTTTTTTTTATTGTTTATTTTATTTTTAAATAACTATTCTGCTTGATATTAATAACGACAACAGGTGAACGTTTGGAATATTTAGCAGAATATTCATTATTATAGATAATGGTACGGAACCCTTCATGAGGGAGTCCGACTGGCAACATCTACTTATAACAGCATAGTATATTTAAAAAGGGAAACCGTAGCATTATACAAATTGGACATTCAAGAATTGTACGTTTTCCACACAAAAAATTAGTGGAAATATAAAATTGAATTGTTAAATTATATTACAGTTTATAGAAACTTTTATTTTCTAGATTTTTTCTTAAGTGGGTCGTAGAAAAAATATGCTGTTCGACTCGTGTGGATTGTCCATATCGCACTTGAACGATTGAGCACTCCGCCTACGGCGTCGTGCTCAAACTTCGTCCTCGTGCGATATGGCCATCATATCCACACTAGTTGCACAAACTACTATTTCTATCAAAATATGCCTTTTCACATTTAAAAACAACCTGCCAAATGTCAAATCAATTTATCCATCCATTTTAAAGTTATCGAATTAAAACATTCAAGTTTTCAAAATTTCAACACCCTGTATTTCGAAAAGTAAATGTGCTAGGCTAGACCCCTCAATCCTTATATCATTTTGTCCAATTTTACGATGGGAATCTACATGCAAACGTTGTAATTACCCTTAACGTTCGAGATGCTTATACCACTTTTTGCGCGATCGTATTGAAATAATTTCCGAATAAAATAATTTAAATTTCTCCGAAATGAACGAAATGTCAAAAGTGACATTTATACTTCTCGATCAGTTTAATAGTTATTTACGTAACTAGTTATGAAAAGAGCGATATTGTTCAACAAGCGTTATATTCGCCAAAACAAGCGCTAGCGAGTTTTACAAATCACGAGAGTTGAACAATGTCGCTCTCTTCATAACGTGTTTACACGTACAACGTTTTATCTAATTCCGCGCTTTTATAATATTCAATAAAATCTTCAATTACAAGGTAATATTAAAGTGGACTCAAATGGTGTTAGGAGTATTGTTACTATGAAGTATTCACCTAGAAAATTGACTTACTTTGAATAGGTAACTGTGTCCTAAATAATGTTGTTTTCAATGTTTATAAATCTTGAAATACTATTGAATTGAAATAATGGGGTAATTGTCAGTTGAAATGATGAAATAATTGTAAATTTTGACAGTACCTTATTAATAAATTATTCTTTGAAACTCATGTGGTATCTCTATGCTAAAACCTAAACAGTTACGTAAAGTTTTTACATAACTACTTTTCATAACTGATATATGAAGGTTATGAAAAATGTGACGTTACCTAACGTCAAATAGTGACTTAAAGTGCGTCGGTGGTTCAGTGGTAGAATGCTCGCCTTTCACGCGGGCGGCCCGGGTTCGATTCCCGGCCGAAGCATATGAATCGCTCCTTCGTAAACGAGAGAGAGAGAGACTCAGGAGAGAGCACACGCACGCAAGCAAGGCACATAACGAAGCAACGTAACATAGAGTAACGGTCAGATCTTTTGCGTCGCGACCCCCGGTCGCTCAAACATAACCTGACGTAAAGAACTAAAGTTCCAATAAAATCATGATATTATTTAATTTGGAACCTTTTCAATCCGACTCTGAAATCATTTATTATATCTTAAAGACTATCGGGCCCATACAATGAGTCCTAATTGGATATGTTATTCATGGCAGTAGAAGCTAAAGATAATTAAAATTGCCAGCTAAATGGGTTTAGGTCGAAAAAAAGTTTCCGATTCGCAAAAGTAGTGATTGTAATTCGAAAGCTCTCATTCACACATCATAAATCACGAAACAAATTTCACACAGCACATTTCATCTCTCGAAAACTCACTTCAAATCAATTTGTGCCAAAGTTACTTTTAGCAGAAAGATATAAAACTGGCTAGATCAAAAGAAAAACAAGGAAAGGAAAAATAGAAACGGGAAATAAAATGGATGTACTTCAGACGCGTAGGAAACATATATTTGTAGGAGAGTTGGAAAAAAATTGCGTTGTAAATTGTAATGTGCGGTTGCTATTTATTTAATTGAAATAGAGAAAGAGAAAATCATTTTGTGGCTCTATGAAACCACGACGCGTGGTGGTAGGCGATTTACTGAAAATTATTCTATTTACAAACAACGTACATTCTTATCAGCCCCCCATATTAAACACTTCATCTATGAATCAACAAGCTTGGAAGCTAGTTATATATTCACGCGATCCCTGTATATACGAAACAAGTGTCTTCAAGAGTCGATGTGCTCACCCGCAAAGAATTATAAAGCCTAAAACTGAACGACAGACTATGATTGAATTCCAGGCGTTAAGCAAGGTGCGTGTCCATTGGTACACAATGAGTAACACCCGAATTTTTGTACAGCAATCAGTCAGTTGTAGTATTTAATTCATTGTTGGAATTACTTTGAACTAAACTTGTTTGGAATTTTATACAATACAATATAGAACGCACCATGCATTAGGCGTGGACCACATCGATAGATGTAAAGAGAGCTCCTCTAATAAGTTTTAAATACTAAAATTCGCAACTTATTTCAGAGGGGACATATGAGTACGCGATAACATTATACGTTTTCAAAACTCTATTGGAAAAAGTACACTGATAATTTCTGTTGGTTATGAATTGAAAGATTGTTTTTTGAATTCACTGTGGTTCATACCGTGAAATGACAAATCCGCAGTTGAGCTATGTGTATAGTCAGTGCTAACATCAAGGATGCATTCTTCAAGAAAACTATTAACTTTTAGTAAAATTCAACATATTTATCATAACCGAACCATAATTTTCATAAACATTATATTGCCTTATAGTGAAAAAATATATTTCCCTAAAAAACCGAATTATTTATGGTATTGTTTTTTGTTTATGGAAGTTACCTACATGCACTATTCAATACACTGAGCTTTTGAAATGTTTCTAAATATTTAGAAATATATTAAAAGTTCACGGTGTATTAAGTAGCATGGGTAACTTCCACACGGTTCTTTGAATAATTATAGGTTACTTAGGAAAATATATTTTTCATAAATATTTGTCTAAGCCGTTTCCAGACTATGTCAAACAACAAAGTTGACTTTCGTTTTGTATGTGTGGACTAGTCGATCGAATTGATCGATGGTTAGTCTGGACACGTATTAAAATTACAGTATTTTTATGATAAACATGTTCAAATCTAATAAAAATTAATAGTCTCTATTTATGCATAAAACTGTTTGGTAGGAAAGCAGGATAGGAATAAAAAACTTAATGCTGAATATTTCGATCTATTAAAAAGAAAACTATACATTTTTAAAATAGATATCATACATTTATAAAATAATACATTGTTAAAATTAAACATATCTACATGATCTAAAACATAACCAACAATGGTATCCACAAGATAGCCTTGTCTATCCTTAAGTGTGCACATTAATACTTTCTCCATAGTAGTTTTTTGGAATTCTTGGAGTAGATCTGACAGGTTTAATTGAGGATTGTATATGTTTGAGGTACATTTCGCTTGCTTGTTACTTCTACCTACTTGAATATAATTGTCATTTATCTCCTCACCTTCAAAGATATCTCACAATTCTTGTAATCGCCATGAGTTTAACAATTCATTCATTCTATTATTAAACTTATTTTTGTCCAGAGCACTTCAACCACATACTTCACAAAAACAAAATAATAAGTAAAATTGCAAAAACTGATCTAATTTCACATGCAGACTCACGCCAAACATACACAGGTGGTGACCGTTACTGAATAATAGGGAAGGGTGGGGTGAGAATTCTTTGTTTCTATTGCCACATAATTTGTAGGCTAATGTGATTTCTTACGGGTGAAGGAATATGTGTTTTTTTTCTCGTAACAATAAATGTACAATTATACTGAAATACTTATTTTTTCGGTATAAAGTAGATCTTATTTGAGGCTAATGATCTATAGGCTTATTTAAAAAATGTAAATTTTTGTCAAAACTTTCAAATGATTTACTATGAATACTTAATTTGTTGTTTTAAAGTGATGGAATATTATTGTAGATGCTAGGTTTTTTTCTGGGTAATGAAAACAATTTTCACCCAAATAGCATTGTTACATTTTATAACAAAATATTATATTGCGCTTCGTAGCCATTCATAGTTTCCGAAGAACAATTGTATGAAGGTGTGCATAAAGGAGAACAATTTTTTTTACATTAAAGAAATTACACTCGAATAAATCATTTTTATATAAAAATTTCCCAATATTTCCACGTTAATATGGCTTCTTAATAATAAATAAGCAATGTTAATTTTAAACAAAGGGGGGTCAAACAAATCAGTTTATTTGTCTATACATAACTCTTCTCTCGGTGTGTTTTTCGGACCAAATTGCCTGTGTGACAAACGGTGACTCCCGATACTTATAGTCTAATTTCCATTCACCGGTAGTGCTTTCACTATTTTTTTCCTAGTTGGGTATTAAAATGCGAAGGTGAAGTTACTTTTAGAGAAAAATTTATTTTCGTTCCCTGGATAATTTAGCCACGGAAGAGATGGTTAAATAATGCATTCTGCCGACGGAAAAATATCATTTATGTGGCAACTAAAATGTAGGGAATGCGAGGGTTATTCTCTTTTCACTTAGCCTTGAAAGTAATACAGTAATATTCTGTTGTACCGGCTGTTTGTTTATGAGGGGTTAGCGGTTCTAGCTCAGAAAATATTCACCGTTCAGCTCCAAACAAAAATTTCATAACCATATCGGCCAAGAGAAATGCTTGCAAATTATTTTTAATTTCTCATTTTAACCGCGGGGTGTAATTAGCAATGCTAACATAAGACTCCCCAGTTTTCCATTCGAAATTCGAAGCAAAAATAGTGTACCTACAAATACTGGAATTGTAATCCTGGGAATAAGTATTATACGGAAGTTTAATCTACCACTTCTTGCTCTATATTTTGAAAATAATAACTGCTAGAAGGGAGTGGAAATGCCAATTCGATAAAATGATCATAGCTTCCATGTTTTTCAACGGCTGAAAACACACGTAATGTCACCGCAACTACAGATCGAAAAAGTTAACCTCATAATTTGAAAAAGGTAATGGGAAATTAATAGTAGCAAAGAAAGAAATCTTCTCCACTTATTGAATACCCACTCAAAGAAGTATCTAATTTTGGAATGAAACATGATGGAAATATATATATATATATATATATATATATCTATATATATATATATAGGGTTGTCCAAAGAAAACCGGAATTTCCTTTTTTATTGATATATTTTTTATTTATTGGTCGATTTTATTGATGTCGGTTTTGTTTAAAAGATA